>CAAKMY010011802.1:8084-39813 GCA_901111285.1 Corrigiola litoralis
ATGTCATATCAAAAATGAAAACTGACAACTACAAAACAGCAAACCACTTTTTCTGGTTTTCGGAAAATAGATCTTGGTTTTCAAAAAAACTGAAAATTGAAAACCAATACTGATACCAAACGAGCCCTAATTTGTCGTTTCCGTTTTTCAATGCAAGTCTTTCACTTTCAAATATCTTGCAAAATATAAACTTAGTCATTAAACAAATTTATTACTATAAATAATGTGATTCAAAAATATAACTTTTGGAATTTTTAACAAATTATTTTTAAGACTAAAATAAAGATGAAATACTCACCTCGAAAAATGAGAACTATATAACACTCCTCATTTCTACTTTTCTATCATGCTTATAAAAGAAAGAAAAAAGTCTTGAGCAACAAAAGCAACGAACTTCTCAGTTAGTTAGTTAGTTAGTTAGTTAGTTTGCGCCCCATTTCACCTTCGAAACACACTACTGTACTTGGGTATGTCTTCTCTGCAATCTCTTACTGCCCTCTTACTCTTCTGTAACACTCAAACATGCAATATTATACTTCTACTTCACCCCAAAACCACGTAAAAAGAACACTATGTATCACTGCTCATTTCTACTTTTCTAACCACAATTACTGTAGCACATGTACATAATTCAGCATTTCCTTCCAAACCCATTATTTGTTATGCTTAATGTAGTAATGGGCACGTTCGTTTTATTTCATTGGATGAGTTTTTATGGTGCATGTCAACTGTTTGATTAAATGCCGCAATGAGTTCTGAAATATAATTTGTTCTTATTTTCTGTTTGTTTTTTGTGGCTGTTGATTTTTTAGGAATTTGGTGGTAGTTAATGCAGTTTAATGTGTTGTTTGGAAAGTAATCATTGTTGGGGTTGCTTTAGCTTTGCTTTTAGTACATGATTAACCTGGTTTTGGAAGGCATGGAGGGTCTGCCAACAGTTCATTATAACAGTGGGATTATATTCATGTTTAAAACTTTGGATTCTCGTGATGGGTCTGCGGTAAGGTGCGCTTGGGCGGGGGCTTGTTTAGAGGCATTGGGGTTATGTTGATGTTGCCAAAGCGATCGGTATGTAACTTATTTAGTTATGTGAATTATGAACTACCTCTTTGAATTTAGCTTTGCCAACATTATCAAATAGTTTTTCGTTAGGGGTGCGGTTCAGGAGTATTGAGTTGTCGACGTTATGGTTTAGCTGAACTGTTTAGTGGTGGGGGGAGACTGGAAGAGCGAGAGAGGGAGGTATGGGTTTCGACTTCGAGTTATCTGTATGTGGTATTTGTCATATTTGATCATCAAAATGTTTTTAATATCAGGATATATTTTCTCCATTACCAAGTGAGTAGATTGAGAACCTTATTGCTCTCTATGAATTATGAACTTTGATATCATCAATTATGTGTTTCCTGTAGGGTGTTGTTCTCCTTTTTTGGCCCTTTTCCTCAAGAATCATGTATTTATACGTCCTGATATATACTTATCAGCTGTATTCTCCTGGACTAATCAAGTGTCTTTGTACCTGTTTATTATGGACTTTGATGGAATACAGGCTTACCTCTCTCTTTGTCTTACCTGGTCCACTATCAACTTTTTACTGGCAGTTCGGAGGAGCAGAAGGCAAATATGGATGGTAAATAAGATTATCTCTTAACTTGCTATGGATCAATGTTTTTCTTCCACATATTTTGTTTGCTGGTATAGTTGGGGAAGGGTTAAAGATGACTTGCACTTGTGACATATCACAGGGAGGCCACACAGCTTACCACCGATTATGCCTTAGTCCTCAGATAATGCTTATGCCTTATATGTCTTTGCAAGAAACACCTGTATATCTGATAACAACTGCATCATGTTCCTTTAATGTTATTCTAAGATACCTTTGCTTCTATGACTAACTTGGTTTTCTCTTTAGTATACTTGAATGTTGTAATAGTAACAGTTAGTTACTCTTATGAACTCCTATTTGAAATTGAGTTCCTTTGACAGCATTGTTTGGTTGTGCCACGACATCCAGAGTAACCGTTAGCATTGCAAAAACCTTATATTGCCTAAATTATTCTGGATGCCAGGAAGCCGAAAAATATGAGGAATGGGAAGGTAATGTCGTTGAAATGGCAGTTCTGCTGAACTAGTGACATGAGTTGACTTCTGGCTTCTCCTTCTCTTTACAAACAATAAACAAGTTTTAGAAAATCTTTAGGGAAAGACTAGAGACTGCTTCTCCTGTCAATATTTGATTCACAAAGAACTTTTAGGTGGATAAAGTCCTAGAGAAAGACAAGGTGAGAGAAAATGGGAGGACTACACACTGCGAATTGTGGGAGACACACTCATAAATACTAGATTTTGGCTTTATATGTATATCCCTTTGATAGAAGATTCAAGGGGAAGAATGATTATCGCGTGTTGCTCTGATGAGTACGGGGTGGGAATAATCTTTAAGCACCAAATCTTGTCTATGTTAATAAATAAAAAAGTACTTTTTGATCATGAGAACTCGTGTCTTTTGATAAAAACAAGCAGCTGAATTTTATGTTGGGTCTTTTCAGTCGATTCACAGCCAACCATGGAGGAAACTATTTTGGTTGGTGATGATTTAATGATGGGGCCTCCATCGCCTGTTGTTCCGCAAGAAATTGCTTCTCATGTGCTTGAAGGAGTCGATTTGTGTGATGGGTTGCTGAGGAATCTATTTTTGTGTAAGATTTTTTCTTACTGGCGTCGTTATTGCTTATTTTTCTGAAGCTTTATTGAAATATTTGGGATGTACTTAACAACATAATGATCTCTAGCTGAAGTTGTGACTTTTTATGCCAAATAAGACGGAAACTTGCGAAATTTCAAAATTTTGTCTCTGAGCTTGAGTCGTCCAACTTCTTCTTGAGCTGCGCTTGTTTTCAAGTCCTGACTTGGCTTATGCTCTAGGTTTGCAGATCAACGATATTGAGCCATTTTGTCAGGATGAGATTGCTATATACCGACAATGTGTAGAAAGAAGAGTAAGATGATTGTGATATTGATTAATCAGTAAACTTCTTTTTCGATGTTATTATGATTGTTGCATGAGTTGCTAGTATTACCATTCTGGTGCTGAAATAATCTCGGACCCCACCTGCAAGTTTGTAGGATAAGGAAATCAGGCAAAGGCTTCAAGAAAGTGAACACAAATTGGGTTTATCAATGCCACTTGAACAAGCTAAGGAAAGAGCAGGTCAGATGGAGTCAGATGTCACGAAACTAGAAAGGTGTGTAATGCAGGAATGATTGCCATTTTCCCTAGTGTCTTTTGTTGTCATGATTTGTGTTTCAGTAGTTTGTGTGGGTTGTTACTTAAGAAAAACAGGGTGACAATCGCAATTGTGATATGATAAAATCATCTTGTCCTAACGCATAATAAAAACCTTGGAAAATACTCAACTACAACCATGGGATACGAACGACAAACTAATCTAGTCGTATAAGACATAGTGAGCCTCAGAGAATTGATATGCACCCATACTGTAATTCCATCTAATGAGATGAGTACATGCTAGCATGAAGCCAAAGAACTATGTCTCATGATCATCTGCCCTAAGCCACTTAGCGTGTGCATGTAAAAGTAAGATAGTATGAGACTATGAGTGATGACTTTTCAGTCTTCCCCAATACAAGTCAATCTGAATGACTCTTTTGCAACATTTTTGACTAAGTTAATGCTCATTGAGTGTTATAGATACCTGCTGAAGAATTTAAGAGTCAGTACCTGCTATTTTTCTATGATGGTTTCTTTTTGATAAATAAATATCTCTATTATATGAAACTTGTAATCCCCTTCAGGCGTCTGATTCTTGCAAGTGGAATGGAAGGCGTTGAAGGATTTCGCCAAAGATGGAGTTTGCATGGGCGCCTCACAGACACGAGGTAAATGCAGGAAATACAATTATTTCGTTGGTTTATTCAGCTAGGACTGTGATATCCTTGTTTTTTTATTTCTAATTGGTATCACTGTTTATGCCACTGTAAAGATACCCACATAATCCAAATTAATAACTTAACTCATCTTCTTATCAGACAAGAAAAAAACTGTATGTTCGCAGGTTTGAACCCTTTGAATGTCCAGCTCCAATTAGGTTGTTACTGGGCTATCTGATTATGTTCAGTTGTTAGTAAACCGCCCGACAAAAATGGACTATTAATTGTCTTAACCTATAGTGGAGAGAGTATCCTTGTGAAGGCATTATTGTGATATTCATGGTACTGTGGTAGTAGTATTAATTCACGAAAATTATGCAGGAAGAGATTGGAGTCCTTAAAACAGGGAATAGAGAACAGAAAGGGTGTTGAACCAGAACCAGATCCAGCGCAGACTCAAACAGCCCGTAGATGGTTTTTCTGGTGAAAGCACTTTCATTGTTGGGCTTTGCTCTCTGCAAACTGGTTGTACTGTCATATGCATCATCAATCGTCTTGATAAGCAGAAATTTGATGTAGTCCTATCCCCAATTAGTGCTTGATATATATATATATATGCTTTGTTGACAACATTATTGGACTAAACGACGGGTTGCAGTTTGGCATTTCCGCGGTGCAATATCACTTCATATTTAGAGGTTTGTAGTGGTTTTACATTCAACACCATATACTAATCTGACAGAGTCATAAGACATGACATAATATTGGACAGAAATTTGGGACAAGTCATCTCAATTGGACGATCACATAGGCTGATAAACACATTGTTTCCTGTCCTTTAATATACGTCACTTATGAAAGGCTATGCTTGCAGAAGTTGCAGTAATCACTATCAGCAGCCAATACCTCCAAAAGATACACATTGTCATCTTGTAAGAGACTTAAGTATCACCAAATTGCACCTATATAAAGATATAGCAGCGAGACTTGATTTTTTTTCAACACAAATTATAAGAGACTAACTAAAACTAGTCACAAGTAAGAATGGTTGCTTTTAATCAACACTAATGAATATAACCACTTCAAATCAAAAGTTGACAACCGTAATAAGTTATAAGTTTAACGTAAATTACAAGGCCTTATACAACGCATTCTATGTTTCTATATTACTGATAGTTTGATATATCATACGGTCAAAGAATAGTAACTCCCTAAACCCCATCAGCAATTCTATAATAAAACATGGAAACCAATAAGGTACTTCCACTACAAGCGCAAACAGAGATTATGTCAAAACCAGAACTTTAAGATTGGAAACAACATTTTCAACCACAAGGGCATCTTTTGAATCTTCGTAAATCTTTTTGTATTAGATTAGAAAGACTATTTAATATTAAAGTACAAAATTTAATTGCACAGTTTATTTACAGATGAATTGCTATGTACACGAATACCTGAGATATATACAGTCAAACGACCTGCTCACATAAATATAGATATCTTGCGTTACCTAATTTCTAGAATCCAGGAGACACATTCTCTCAATAGTTCAAATTTTTGTCGCACTGCTATTTTGTAAAATACTTGCATTTTTCTCGCGAACTCAGAAGGGTCCTCCACACACTTAAATGGACCAGCACACTTACACTGCTCCGTTAAGTGACGATCTTTCACCATATGACACTTTACACAGACCAAATCCTGCAGATGGTAAAGGCGTTCCCGCTGCCTTACAATTTGTAGGAGAGAGTTTTCCATCTTCTCTCTGTCATAAGGATGTCCGCATTGTGGCAGAGCACATTGCCACTCCTGTGTGAGCAATGACGGGTCTCTGCCCAGGTCAATGTCCCGAACATCATTGCAATAGCTGGTAAAAGATAAGATGGATCATGAGAACTTGTGGAACAATAGACTTGCTGATCCAGGAACAGCAGTTGGTCTGTCAGATAGTTTTACCTGCAAATGATGTTTGGTAATATGAAGGATGAAGGAGGAGAAGAAAATTCAGCTTTTGGAGCAAACTCTCGAACACGTATATATCTCAACAAATTCCTTCTCATAACCTGCAAAATGAACATGGAATTTTACTACTTTTCCATTGAAACTCTCGCACGCGTATAGAAAAGGCCATAGCCATCATGGAATAAGGAAAAGTTTTGGTAGAGGTCAAAACAAACTATTGCATTGGCTATACACTAGCTGAGTTTGAAAGTAAATTGAGCGGCTTTGATGGACAAAAGGAATTGTATTGATAATTGCAGCGGTGCCCACTCTATCAGCATAAAAAATGGTAGTACAAAAGAAGATCATAGTCATCAAGGAAATAGCATAAGTTTAGTACAGGTCTATATATCAAGTCATTAAGAAAAGCCTCCAATGGAACTTCGACTCATGCAGTTGAGGGGGGTCAAAACTCAAATAGTCAAATATGTGCATCCAACTCCTGCAAATTTAAAGTGTTTGTAGGTACAAACACCAATTTTTTGAGTGAAGCAGTGTTTATATCTCAGGTATTAGTGATACGGAAAGATTAAGATAGTCTTGTGGAAAGATTGTTACCAGGACATCATGCTGAACATTTTGGTCCAAAGCCAAAACAGCACAGACATGTTTAATAAATTCCAACCCAGTGTCCCCTGAATGAACATTCCCGGCTAGCTGAGGGTTTGATTCTGACAAATCGTCATCATTCTGAAGTTTCTGCATTCCTTTTGAATGATGAACTATCTCACGGACAATTGTAAAGAGTTTATCTGAGAAGTAAGAGCTTATCTGCAGCATAATATATATTTTTCATGAATCCAACTCATCATTAACAAACTAAACAAGCAAATAAACAGAGAAGTAGAGAATTATATAAAATCGTCTTGAATTAATTCCAAGTTTTCACTCAAACCTGATCTTTGAGATATTCAATCAAACGTGACTCGAACTTCTCCGCAACAGGAGCTGTGATTGATGGTGTGCATAAGTCACCATCCTCCAGAAATGCTTCGTTCATAGTATGATTCAAAGCATACTCCCATGGCTTGTACATAAACTCAGAGACCATCACGACAAAATGATCCTGTCAAGAAAATAGAAGAATTATAACTTCAGGAGCTGTTTATTAATTTTAAAATCTTTACTGGTACCAAACAAGAAAACATATAAGATTGAACTTTTCATATCAAAGATAAATTTGGATTTATATATAGTGAGATACATTGAGATTAACAGGTTGTTCCATCTTGGAGAGATATAGCCTCGCAACTAGTATTAATACGAGATAGGAGAGACAATTGTCTCCATTGAAATTTATTTGAAGCATCTTACAAACCTTTCTCACATCACAATCTGGTTGTCTAGAGCTATGGCCATTAATACTACGTGTCCCGGTGCAATTTTAGCCATAAATGCATTTAGGAAATGTGTACAAATGTTGATTTTCCCATTTTTCATTTTGAAGATCACTTATTAGGGAGAAGCAACTTACTTGAGTAGCCTTTGGTAAATGTTCAGCATTATTCCAACTGGACACAATGTCCACTTGAAGATCCCCAGTAGAGACCGCAGATGTGCTGGTTGATGATGCATCATGGTCTTTGGCCTGGATTCCTCCATAATTGTACTGCCATATGAAAGAGAATTTAATAAACCTGTTAAGAGTTTTATTTAACCACAAACTTTATGGCCATCCACATATAGCCAGACATTTGATGCACCAAAGTTTACCAATTTGTAAGTTAATGGGAAAATAGATCCTCAGTAAGGTATAACTTCTTAAGAGGTGGAAAACCTATAAACACACTTTGAACATTGAATTAGCATTTCGAACACCTAACTTCCGAGAATTATGACTTTCTATGAAATTAAATATCCTAATTTGGATATTACCTAATGAAGTAGCATAAGAACTGAGATATAGTTTTAGCTAACTAATCCATCCAGACTAAACATACACCTAAAGCATTATAAAAAACACTAATCACAGAGCTTGAGACAAGAGAGGGAAGATTTAAACACTCAAGTAAGAGAATATTTACAGAGAGGAGCAGACCTGATCCATGAAGAGCAATGAGTGCCAGAAGTGTAGTGGCTCAATCTCAATCCACTCGAACAAGTCCCTGCAGAAAGCCACTTGTTAATAATCAGAAAAATTTGATGTTGTGAGAAAATTTCAAGCTTATGCCTCACCTTGTCTGTAGTGCTTTCAGTAAACTATCAGAGTAAGCTTTTGCTGCAGATAAGTCTGCCTTTCCAGTATCTAAGATAATCTTAGAAAAATTTGCAAAAATGATGGTGGCACCCAATTTGCGGAACTCTGCCAGCAGCAATGCAAACACCTTTTGCATTACCTGTCAATGTAAAATAGGATTTAGATTGCAAGAATTTAACGCAGTAGTGTAGTTATAGTTGTGAATTTGTGATATGCGCTTCTATCTACCCCCTCAGGCACATGATAACAAAATCATGAATAAAGACACAGAAGGGCTTTAGTGTGAGAAGTTATAGTTGTGATGAGATCTATCTCAATAAACATTGGTAACAAATATTAATCCTAGAGAAGGAGAATACATGTATCTAGCACTCAAACAGCCAGTGGTGTTATGTGAGTACAAAGATGCATTTACCTTGCAAAGCATTCTGTGAAGAGCTGGATCGTGAAGTCTTGATTGTGGGCTAAAATGAGAATGGTGAACTCAGTAACAGTTGTGAACTTTAAACAGATGGTTACATTTGAAGAAATACCATTTATACCAACCTACAAAGCCACCGATAAAGATGCTGCAGTATCGCATCAGCAAAAACATTCCCGGATGCGACTGCATCTTGCAGGCATCTTTGGACTAGTTGCTTCAAGATCCGCAATGCAGGCCCAGAGGAGGTCGTCTCATCAAAATCATATTGCTCACTGGATGTGTGTAGTTCAGAATCTGTATCTTGCTCAAATCCATATAAACCACTGCCCTCAATTTCATTAATAAGGCTGCTCTTCAGAAGAGCATTGACAGCCAAGTGATGAATCTGCAAGCAACAACAAACATAAAAAGTTTTCTGTCAAATACATTCTCAGAGACAACATAAAAGTCAAGCTGAAAGCAAGGTGCAAAGCTTCTGAACCTTTAGTTCCACAGAAACCTTTCTATAAGCTCCAGGGTAAACAAGAACAGGTTGATTGACCTGTAAAGCACCAGTAGGCCTAAGTTACAACAGCAAAATAAAGCTACTGTGTGACAGTGTGAGGTATGTTAGCTCTTTTGAATCTAGAGAAAGGATGCGGGGAAGCAGCAATAGTTTGCTTTGCTAAAGATGTACAAATTCAAATGCAGATCAAAACACATTTGTTTGTCATTGTCATACAGCCTATAAAACTACAGAACTTATTTAATGAGCATGTACAAGCTGTAGCTAATTCAAATGCATATTAAAACACACCACAGAGTTGTTTGTCATTGTAATGCAGCCTACAGAACTACAAAGTTTCTTTCGTGAATAAGCATGAACAAGTTTCATCTATTGATGCGAACCTCATCAACGAAACATGCGTCATCTTCACTAAAGCCACCTAAATCTGGAACACCATCATCAGATATCCAAAGTACCTGCAGAAATCAAATTCAGACCAATTGAAGAAACTTTGAATAATTTATCTGCTGGCAGTGTTCCTATAATTACTGAAAAGTTTCCAGTGTCTTTTAATTTTATCTTTATTATCCTTTTTTCCTGGCAGACAAGCAAGTAGCTAAGTAAAAATACATAATCCAAATTTCATGAACCTAGGACCCACTGCCACCCCAGCACTTGGTGGGGAACAAAGGCCATTTAGCAAGAAGACCGATTGATGATAGAAAGTTCCAGCTCGGATGTACCATATTTTCCCCTCAAGCATAGACAATTAAAACTAGGACAAAAACCAAAAGATACCTGTTGATTATCACGTAATGCTCTCGAGAAAAATATATCTATAGTATGTATAATCCAGTCAAGTTCAAGGTTTCCTAGAGGTACCTGCATGACAAGAAAAAGGTTCAGGAATGGACAGTTGAAGTATAAGAGTGGAAGCTCCAAAATGTTGTATATGGATAGTTACATGTGCATATCTTGAGAGCGAAATTCTCTCATGTAGCCACTGCGACGATGCTGCACATCTCTGCAGAGCAATTTTTGCGACCACAGTTTGCCAGCCAACAGCCTGTATTCAGAGTGAAATTACTAAGTGTCCGTACATGAAAATCATGAAATAGTGCATGCGTATGAACAATTTAACTAACATAGTAGTACCGGATAGTGACTATCACGAGCATTGGCAGGGATGCACACGCATGGGAGGTCATTCAAAGCTTGTATTCCCGACTTAAGTAATTGAACATTTGGGCACTCAATTACAGCAAGGCCAGGTTTCTGATTGTGCGGTCTGAATATCCAAAAAGGCAACAACATAAAACGAATTGCTCAGTCAGCATTACTAAAAGAACTGCCCTGCTATAACAGAACACCACAAAATAAATCTCTAGGATACAGTTTTTTATAGCTTTCCAGCATTAAAATACCCTGTAAGTGCTATCACCAGCACCTGCAAGTGCTGGTAAAGAATATCCACAGATAAGGAGAAAGATAGGGGTGTGTACATTGTGGTCACAAGATTACTGCTGTTAGTTCCTTTGACATTTATAGTATATATATGTATGACAATATCCAACAGTGTGATATTAAAATCTAAATACATAACCCAACAACAGTTTTTTAGAAATAGGAAGAAGTATCCAAAATACATACTTCCAAAGCCTACTATTACAGGCATTTAAACCCTTTTTTGTTTTTGATAAATTGTGCGTAATATTATAAGAAACTATCCTCATTCTTGAGCTTTTCTTTGAGACTTTTGTTTTAATATAGACTTAGAGTAGCTTTTCTTTCACTAAGTTTGCTAATAGCTGTGCTTCTCTAAAATAGAGCCTAGTAACTTAATCATTTTTTTTATGGGACAAAGAACTTGAGTTATCTCTATGAAAAAGGATCTAGAGTAAAACCTGTGTTCGTTTATGATTCTCTGCATAATCTTCTCAGCTTCAACATTTTGAACAACATAATCCACCTGAGCTTCAAGGTACATGATAATGGTCAGTTCCCATGTACAAGCAAGTTTTCATGACACAAGTTTCCAGACTGACCTTGTATGAGATGACGCCTTGAGAGACAGAAGGTTCTATAGATAAAGATTGGCAAGCTTCATTATAAAATCTCCTAATGTTTGTGGGATTCAATCCTTTGTTATGATGAGGATCAACCACAACAAAATAAATCATGTTGGACGCAGGGAAATATCCCCCATACACTGCCCGCCCTTCACAGCAACTGAAATGGAAGAATGAAAAAGCTTTTAGATCATTAAACTACAAACAGAAAGATAGATCTATGTCAGATAAAAAATAAACACACAACCAATCTGAAAAAGTTGGTCTGGAGGGGAAAACGTAAGACTGCAATCAGCCCCTTTCCCTTCAACAGAAATAGAGACAGAAATAAACTTCAAGACCGAACACATTAATCAAGTTCGCAAGCATATCACATATTTTCACACAACGTGCCTAACAGTTAAGGACCAAAGATGTATCATAACCAACTAGCTCATTTCCTTTGCTTAACCGGGGGATGTGAGTTCTTAAGCTTGTTGAATTTATATTGACTGTAGAACAAATTGGGGGCAAAAAGGGTTCATGTGTTTATCACAGTCAGTTAGCATAAAATGCAAGCTCCAATTACACCTGTCCTGGTTATAGAGGGTATATAAAAGTCACATATTAGTATATAACTGTCAAAGCCATGTTCAGTTTTCGTATCACGAGCACATCAACAACTCACGACTAGAAAATTTGTTTCAGAAAACCACAGATATTAGAAATTTTCAGTGAAAGGGAAGAAATAACAAAGGACAAATACCAGAATCACATGAATAAAAATAGCAAATGTAACCCTATAGCTTAATTTGATTGGGAGAGAAATGTTTCATCCAATTTTGTCCAATATCAGTATATTGGGTAAAAAATCTACCGTTCACATCTCCAGGAGGGATTTCTTATTCTATTGAGTAGATATTGATTTTCTCCTCACTTTGCTTACCAAATTGCAATTCTAGACCAAGGAACCCTTCAATCAGAGAAGTTTATGCTCTTAACAGCACACACATAAATGCAGTGACATACGCAAAAATAAAATATTATGCAGAGAAAAGATGTATTCAATCAAAATGTTTTGTACCTATTTGAACAGTGAAAAAACAACCAGATCAACCAATGAGAGACTAAAAGGAGGAATCTACAACAGCAGTTGTCAAAATATTTGTGGAAAGAATGGGAGTGTGTACAAAACTGCGAATTATGCAATGAAAGAAACCTTCACTTGTACCAGTTGAACCACAATATCACTTGCCCAATGAGACTAGATGAGGAATTAAGTGAATAGTATGTGTGTGTAGCCACTAGCCAGCATAAATATACTATAAAATCTATATATTCTACTCTTCCTCCCATCATCGAAACGACATCATGTTTAAGAGTTGGTAGAAACTTTAAGGAAGCACCATTGCACATATGATAGCCACATTTAATATACAGGTATAGCATGAACTGTATTCATGAACTAAACCAAAAAGGGCATAAGAAGGATTCATATAAACTAAAATTATTTACCTGTGGTACAAATAAAAGAAAGAAAGAGACAGCTCCAGATAATGACATTCTGTTGTTGTCTTCATCTGCAATTCATTTAAACTCCACACAGCTTGGGCATTTCGTTTCTTGGCGGCTTTATCAACTTTACACACACAGCCAATCTGGAGCACAGCGTTAAGTTCCGGTGGCACCTTGGTTTCATATATACCCTAATGAAACAGTCGCACCAATCAAATATGGAAGTAAGCAAGTTATGCAGCACTTAATAACCAGAGAACAACCTTTATGATCATAAATTTGCACTTGTTTCTATATCACGTAAAAGTGTACGACATGAGCGGAATAGATAAACATTATGCTATTTAACCTGTACATCTATCAGTGCTCTTTAGGAGTAGAGATTGGGTAGTTAACTAGTATTCTGAACTTCTATGCTATTGCTGGCTCCCTACTGAATGCAATACTGCTATGATACATTTTTACATAGCATCATAATACCACATTATTCACCTTCCAAATGGAAAAAGTTGTACAGATTGTCTTTGTGGGCATGTTCGAAAGAGTGTCTCTACTATTCGCATATGTTAGAGGTGGAGGGATATGGGGTGCAAAGGGTACCCCAAGGTACCCCATTTTTTCCGAAAAATGGTCAAATAAGGTTAAAAATGATTGAAAAATTAGAAAAGGGAAAAAATGATATTTAAAAAAAAAAGTAGAAAATTGTAAAAATGTAGTAGAATTGCTCCCCAAATTTTCAAATCTCGATCCGCCACTGTACCCAGACCCTGCATATGAAGGGATCTGTACTGGGTTGTTGTACAAAATTGTGTTTTTAAGGCAAAAGCAGGATAAACCTTTATATTAATTTTCGAAACTACATATTATGACTATTATGTAAAGAACGCCCCATCCACTATAGGTAGGAAGTTATTCAATTGATGAATAAGTCAACATGACTTTCATCATAGTATGCAGTTATGCAAGGTACTAAGTGAGGATAGCGTGATCCAAGTGGCTAAGAAAAAAACTATTTGACTTTTCTCAGCAACAAGCGACAGAAATGATACATGAGGGGAGCAGATAACTTATTGAGTCTCACTCTATTCTGTTTACTTGCAAGGGCAGATACATAGCTCTCTTCCAGCATCACCACATAGGTTTTTATACTCTTTATGATATTTTTCAGTAGCTAAGGAGTATCGAGAACTACAAACACAGACCTTTGATCAATGAAAAGAGGCAACAAAAAGAAACTCCACAAAGTAGAATGACCAACTCATCCAAGAAATACTGCATTACCATGTAGCGACAACTAATGTCGGTATTTCCTATTTCGTTAATCTACCGTTGCAAAAAAGAGCGTAATAGCAGAACGAAATCTCATATATTCAGCATATGTTATTTTTGTGTGATTTATATTTGAATTGATACCAGGCTTCCGCCCAAGAGAAGAATATCCTGAGAAAACAGATATAGACAAGGACTTAATTAATCTGACCTCAACTTCTGGATCTGCGAGATGAGCCATAAGTCTCTTACTTTCATCCCTGAACTCTTTTTCGTCAATTGCAATCTACAGAAGAAACAAATATCAGAAAACCCCTTCAAACTTCGATGAATAGAAAACATTGACATTGCTTTGCACTTAGAAGTACCTCAATCAGATTATAGCTGCGGTGTCCATGCGGGAGAACCTTGTTAACACGTCTTCCAGGAAATTCTTCAGTTATTGGAGCTTTGGAATTGAGATAGAATACTCTAGGAACAGTGATGGGAACCTTAAGCATGCTACCATCCGCAACAATCCAAGCAAAAAATTGACCTGGCTGATCACTTGGGACCAGCTGCAAAACCTGAATGACAAGTTTAGAATACAGATATCAGAAAGCTGTATCTTTTAACACAATTGACAAAGAAATTACCAAACAAAAAAAAAACAGTACCTGCCAGTAGCAGCTCGTGAGGGACAACTCCTGCCTCTTGAAGTATGAACCAACCCCAGTTCTTCCTAGACTTCTCTTATTAGTCAGACTGTCACGTAACTCAGAAACACCAGTTACTTGTTTTGATGTCTTTCCACACCTGCCAAAATGATGCTACTGTGTGAGAGCATTACCAATAAATACGATGAATATTTCCTTGAAAATGCAACTTGTCCCCAACCATGCATTTCTTAATAGTTTTGTGACTCAAAAAATATTAGCAATTCGTATACTGCGTAAATGGCCATTCGGGTAGAATATAATAGGGTTATTCTGCAGTTTCTACAGTCAATAAGAACAGAAGGTTGGCCTGGCAAAGCTGAGAAGTGGGGAATAGCTTTTTTCTGTCCCGTTCTGTCTGAACTCTGAAATACTAGTTTGTTTAATGGTTTAAGGGATAATTGTCAGAGTTCAGTATGATAAAGCATCACAAACACAGGTGGAGGAGGAGCCAAGATCTCATTAAAATATGAGTGATAAGAGATTGATCCCAGAGTTCATTTATCTCATTAGATGCAAAGGAGATTGATTCTAGAATTTATCCACAATCAACTACCTTATAGAGCAGATGACGAATCAAAAGTAAGCACTACCTTTACCATACTGCACACCTTCAAGCAATAAGACGAGATGTTTTTATTTACTATAGTAACTAGGTGTCGGCCATCGTATCCTTGCTATGAGCTGAAAAAGTCTCATTCTGGTAAAATTGTTGACTCCTACTTAATGGCAGAATGCCAAATCGAGTATCAACCATAGAAGACAGCCATACTCACAGCACTCTCCTATGTACTTGCTGGGAATTGAAGAACTGTGGATTTACCTAATTTCATCTTTATTAGATAATAAAACCCAATATCAATGTTCAACTAACTCAACTCAAGAATAACTTTTGAGGAAAAGCGAGAAAACTGAATGATTATTCAAATAGGAGTCAAAGGAATAAGTAAGACACCTTTGTCTCTTTCTTTTCTCCCGGTTCTCTTTCCACTTGCGCTTCTTCTGCTCAAGCCATCCTGTATAGTCTACAGTCCTATCTACTTCTTCAGTAGAGATGACATCCTGAGGCTCTGTACTTTCATGATGAGTTTGATCATATAAGGTTGCTGTCTGCAATGGATCTCGTCCATCGACTTCATAACTGCGGACAACAGGTCTACTGCCAACGCCAGTGCTGGCTAAGTTCCCAAAGTCCTCCAAATCTTGAACATTTTGCTTATCTACTAAATTATCTGCAGAGACTGAAGCAGTATTATTCCTTTCTGTTGTGTCCCGCTTAGCAGAGAATATATCCATTATTTTCCTCTGGCGAAATTTGTCCTCCTTTTCCCGGACCTTCTTATGGAGCCAGTCAGGATGAACCACTCTAGGCACAGGATTAGCAACCTGAAAGATTGAATTCACTTTCAGAAGGGTCGACAAGAATTATTTTAATCACCATGCACAATCACTTATTTGCACCTTTTGCATTGCAGCTGGAATAGTGATGATTTTCTGAATGGCTGAACTTAGACGTTGTTTGTAATAAGACCAATCAATGATGGATCTAATGCCGATATCTGAGGAAATCTTGCACCATTTCCGCACATAGTGTTTCATAATGTCTGTGACGAAAACAATTACTCCATGTTCTTTAAACTATTCACAATGGTATAAAGTTTAAATCATAAGTAGTATCATTACCAGCCTTGGTTTCAAAAATAGCAACAGGAATAGCTCTCTCACTTACTGGTGTACCCTGTCAATTTACAGCAGGAGTAATCAGTTATAGATAACACAAATCTAATACTACAGCAGGGCAAACAAGCTAGAGGGCAGACCTAACCGAGTGACTATAGCCTTATATTGTCAAGGACAGGCAAATGCGTTATTTAACCCATATAAACTGAAAGAGCATCGAATCGTGACTATTTCACATCTCAAGAAAAAAGAAGAAACTACATTTCCTGCCGCAGGAACAAAGACATACGGTGGTCCAAAGTTGAAATAGGCGAGAAGAAGTAAGCATCTCGGAGGACTTATAATTGGTGTAAATTTCACGTGATTCACAAACATACCTTTGGCTCACATGCAACAATATACTGACAACGAAGCCCTTTATCCTTGACCATAGTATCTCCAAGAAAATTAGCAAGGCGCTTAGCAGTTGTCACCGCACAAGATTTCTGTTCACCGTAGTCTGCCAAAGACTTGCTCATGGTGCTTGATTCAGAAATGTAATCCAGTAGCTCACTATCTGCAACGTCTTTCCCTTGACTCTGATAAAAGAAAAAACTATTAGTATTGTCTTCCTTATCCTAAATTGAGTTTTCTGCATGGTAAAGACAACACTACATGTAAAACAATAGAACGATACACACTTGGGGAAAAGAGGGGGGATGATACAATACATTGATAAGAATAAAGGCAAGTTCTACGTTTTATACATATTGTTTTTCTTCTTACATACATCAAGAAGATCAAGCCAGCGGTTGGCTACATTAGCAACAGCAGCATAGCATTCTTCCAAAGTTGTTCCGTCTAGAAATTTGTCAAACATCTCTGCCTACAAAAAAACTATTCAAGTTAAAGAACAACCAAATTAACACAAGAAAACTAGGTAAAACAACTAAGCATAGGCCCAAATATAATCCAAGTATCCAACTACCAATAGAAACTAGCACTACATGTACATGCTGAGAAGGGGGTTAGACCATTAGGTAATTGATTGTCCTTGTTGGATACCAATCAGGTATTTCGACCAACCACTGATGTCTCCACAAGTGTCGCTCAAATACAGATACTAAACATTACAATTACAGATCAACACTCCATTCATAATGCTCTCAACTATATTCTTTCTCTATAGTCAAATTCGCATTATGGTTGCAAAAACTTAAACATTGGAGGGGTTTTCCTTGGTGACACCCCTGCGGCCACCTCTTGTTTGTTTGTTTGCAGGCAATTCACTCTCTCATGCCAGTGCTTTTCTTCAACCCTCAGAACAATAGTTTTGTATGCCTAAACAGGTATCATCATTGCTTATAAAACCAACCTGGCACATGGCTGACTCGCAATGTTGAAGACATTTATGAACAGTGTTTCCAAATCCCAGTATATCAAAGTATTATTGAGAATAGACCACTTCCAACTTCCAAGGAAGAAAAGAAAAGAGGGTGGGAGAGGATAAAGCAATGATCTATCACATCATCTGTGTATAAAACATCGAGAGGTGGTACCTGGAACACCTTGATGAGCTTAAGCTCACCTCTGCGCTTGATCTCAAAACCTTTTAGCTCTGCCAGGGTTCCATCATCATTAAAAACTGCATATCGCTTCTTGATCAATATCCCTTCTTCTTTGGATGCTGGAAGAATCATTGCCTATGTCCAAAGGGAGGAAAAGAATATCAAACATTGCTAGAATTCTAAAACTAAAGTAAAAAAAAAAAAAGAAAATTAGTATACACGTAGCTGGACACCACCTTGTACGGACCATCCACTTCAAACTCGATTGAGCATTCACTGTGTGTTGCATATGTTCTATTGAGAGGATCTTTCAGTGTCTGTTGACAATAGTGATTGAAAGTACAGCTGAGTTAGTTTACAGGGAAAATGGAAAAGGAAAATATCAGAGCACTTCTTAGAGACCGTTACACAGCAGTTTCAAGTAAGGATTGCATAAAAGCTACTACATGTTATTATCCTTCGATCCAATTATATTGTCATACTTATCCATTATGAGACTCTCAAACAAATAACTCTGTTCTTTCCGATTATAATCGCATTCTGCACCAAATTTCCACATGCCATGTTCTTACAACTGTGTTTTCTCAAGACTAAAGTCCAAAAAAAGTGAGAGATCTATTTAACGAACATAAAGAAGTGCCATATAAACACAAAATAGAAAGTTAGCTATCAGTTATACTAGTGAGTGCATAGTCTACCTTTACCCTTCCTAGAAGCAACTCACCTGATATTGATCATTTGTGTTATTTCTAGCTACATCCACATTTAGCATAACACAAGGGTATGAGATTGTCAGCTTCCTCTTCAAGTCTCTGCCACAATACAGATTTGATTTCAGTTTCACTAAACTATCAAGTATGAAAACACAACAACATTTGTGCAAATCCAGTAAGCTAAACCGTACTTAGTTTTAAAGGTGAAATTCTCCGGAAATGATCCAGGTAATGCACACCAGATTCCATCCGTGTCTAGCTCAAGAGGCCGACCAATTTTCTCAACAAGTAGGCGAGCATTCTGAATGATTTTGGCACCTGTATAAGTGACCACCCCAGCCATTTCCATTGAGTACCATCTTGCACCCCTACAAAAAATAAGGTCAAGCAAAAAAGTAGAAAATTATTAATAATCATCAGGAACTAAATTACAAGAACGAAACAAGGAAAAAAGCAAGCAACTTACTTCCGCATGACATATCCATAGAAAGAATTGAGGATGCACTTATGAGCCAGCTGTAAAGAATCATATAGGATAACCATATCCTGCAAATGTAGCATAGAACAAAGGAAACTAATCAAGGGAGTCATGCATAGACAACCACAATTTCAGATCTACGACTACGACAGAACCCGTACCTGAGCTTCCTGAATCTTTATAGGATTCCCACTTGTTTTTGCTTCAAACAACCTCCCCTTCCAGACTTTGTTTAGCCCTTTATACTCGTACCTTCTGTCTCGAAAGCTTAACAAATGCACAAAGGAAACAGTTCAAAATTTCACGCTATCAAATTTGAAGCACTCCCAGTTAATTCCAATGACAACCTAAATAAACAATTTGTCCTAATGATAGTGGGTTTCAAGAACAGATTCTTTAAAAAATTAAACATACTGCTAAGTTGCTAAAGCCAACAAAAGGAAAGGATCTACGTGCAACAAAAAAAACATGGTAAACAAGCAACGACATTCATGACCCTAACCTGCGGACAGTATCAACATAAAAAGGATTTTCCCTCATGCATATCCCTGCTTCACGAAGCTCAGTGGCAGGCTTGTCAAGAACTCGCTTATATGCCTATGGACAAGAAATTATACAAATATAAATATGATCTGTATGATAAGAAAAAACTTCTACAAAAATATGACAGCAAAGCAAAGCATTAAAACACCTTCTGGCAGTATTTTCGAAGACGTTCCTTAAGCTTTGACTGTTGGTCAGCCTTTGGAAGGTCAAGGAACAACTTAGATGATTGTCCGTCATTGTTATCCACAAGCTCAGACTCAATTTGCCTCTTCACATGGTTATAGTCACTGATATGGTCCAAAGTATACAGCAGGAAGCAGTGGTTAGGAAGATTTGAGATTCCACAATCAAGTAGTAATTTATGAGATGACGTACCTTTTCCTTGCCATGTAGGTTTCTCCACGCCAAACCCATTCAAGTTTCCGAAGACAGGATTTGCCAGGTCGATTAAAATCACAAGCAGTGCAGTCCTCATCTGTAACTATTGATGGAGGCTGGAAATGACAGGAAAGGTCAGAAAACACTACAGGCATATTTAAATAAAGATAAGCAAAATTCAGAAAGGACGGCTGCTTCAAAGATTTGGACTACAACCATTTATGACATCATGCCAATGTTGTTTGCCTCTCAGAAGAAGATACACACATATAGATCATTCAACATCACTCAATGCACAAGTGGGAAAACAACAATTCCAAACCATAATAAACTACAAAGCACGGTGCTTGAAATATCTCAGTCCATTCACAAATTTTCAAAAGAACATTTCCGAGCTGTCTACAGAAACATGCATTTGGCTCTATAAAAAAGAGCTGACATAAAAATTCCTATGACAGAAACCTGTAAATGGCCATTTGCCTCTCTGAAGAAGATACACATGTATAGGCCATTCAACATCAATCAACATACAAAAGGGAGAACATCTCCGAGCTGTCTACAGAAACAATCATTTGGCTCTATAAAAGAGAGCTGACATAAATATTCCTATGACAGAAATATGTCAATGGTCTTCTCGGAAGAAGATACACACGGGCCATTCAACTTCACTCAACATACAAAAGGGAAAACAATAAACCATAATAGCTACAAAGCACTGCGCTTGAAATTTTCCAGTCCATTACAAATTTTCAAAAGGACATCTCCATGCTGTTACAGACACATGCATATGGCTCTATAAAAGAGAGCTGACATAAATATTCCAATGAGTACGTGAATATGTCATCAATTTAGCAACTAACTTTTAATTTTGGCCCCACTTCTGGGCCAACAAAATTCTCATTAGTCAGCTACTACCGCGAACAGTTACACAATCTGCTACTTTCCAGACCACCTAAAGCGGCATTATGAAGGTTTATAAGGAATTTAATTGGTATTAGAGCAATATCAATAAAACATCTTTGCATCGTAATGAAACTCTTATCCAAGATTAAAAGAAGGAATTCTTCATAAGTCTAAACTTATAAACCCAATCAGCCCCTTACGAGCCTCTCCCTTTTCACTAAAATCTTGTTTCTCTCTGTGGGTCCTGAAAAACTCACTCCTCGCATATACATTTTTACCTCCACAAACCCTAGGATCCATAATGGGGTATTTGTATAGTTCACCTCAAATGTAGTAGAAGTCAGGGAGCCCTTTCTGAAGTTAAGCCACAATCACAAAGGGCTCTAGCTCACAAGCCCCAACAACATCCTGGTTTCTCACTATTGTTCAATAATATTCTGTGCATATAACCTAATATAGCAATCACAAAGTAGAAGACAATTTTACTGATATAATCATTCTAGAACCAAAACGAATAAACTGAAATAACAAGGAGTAAAATTGGATAAGCATGTCATTACCAAAGGCTGACACAGATATAAAAGCACTCTTCTATTCTCTCAGAAAAAAGAAGAGGGATTGACTTCCCTTTACTTGCAGGCTGCAGCACAAAGAGACATCGCCGCTCAATTACGCATGACACCCAATTTATTAATTTAGTACGCTGTTAGTTATTTGATACTGCCAGTTTGAAAAGAAAAGAACACGACAAGTAAATTGTACAGTCTCTTTCCCCAATTTGGTTCAACTTCTTTCAGTAGCAAACCTCAATACAAGAAATACTGAGACTCCATAACTACTCAGTATTTCCTGTAGTTTGTAGACTCAACCTTGCAGTACACAGAAGACAAGAGACACATTTTTACTGTACAAAGCAGTACAATATTCATGTCATATGTCCACAAATTTAGTTTTATAACTTAGTAAAGAAGCCTAGAGAACAACACACCTGAAGCCTGTTTGTCAGGATAATGTTTGGGTACATAGCAGCAACATCCAAATGATATATCAGGGGTGATTCTTCACGTATTGGTTCATCTCGTAAGCTAGACAGCTGGCATCCAGGGAGAAAAAGAAAGAGTCACATCACTGTAACAAGCTTAGAATATGTTATGAATAGAAGATGCGTTTAAGCAGAAAAAGCATCACTGATACCAAAAATTGTCTTAATAGGATAGCAAAATGCACCTTTTCTTTTATATTACACTTGACTTCATCATAATTTGAGACTGAGTCCAAGTCCATCTTACCCTCCACTTTAATCGCATATTGCAGATCACGATCAAGGTTGTCAATGAGTTGCTGAAAAGATTAAGTGTCGAACATCAGGAAGTAACATTTAAAAGTGTGATTGAGACTGGCAATAAGGTGCACCAGAAAGTAACATTTAAAAGTTTTTTTTTTAATACGTATGTTAGAATACATATCTTCATACTATGTCTAAATTAAGTTTATCCCATTAATATAAACATTTGAGGTTTCCTCCATATCTACAGTGGAGCAAGTTCACAAGTGTCTGGAGGGTCAAAGAGGCTCGGAGATAAATAGATTGCTTATTATTTAACAAAGGAAAGAATAACCTCATTTGGGTTAGAATAAACTATTCATAGCATAATCTGAACAAAAAAAAATTAAGTCTTTCGATAAAAAGTGTTAAACGCAAATGGCCTATTATTTATTGACATATACACCCAAAGAAAAATAGAGGACATATGTTTTGGAACGGTGGTAACAAGTTTTAAGAAGATTGATGCTTCAATTGCCAAAACAGAAGATGTTTACTTCCCCCAATAAACAAATTAGAAAAACCAACAATCAAAGTATGAAAAGTAAGGCACTCCCTGCTCGATTTAGTATTTGACACAAAACCAACAATCAAAGTATGAAAATTAAAACAACCACTATCAGCATGCGATGCAAATCCCACAAGGATCTTAGCTAGCAAATCAAGCTATACACAACCTAAACCCAAACAAGAGGACATGGAGTCTCTACAGCTGTAAGACATATCATCAAATAGAATCAAAGAAAGACTATTGTTAAACATGGTGAGGACAAGGCAAAAGCTAATTTCTGTATTACACAGAGAACAGTTAGATGACTAACCTGATATGCAGATGGGTCAAGCTTAAAACTGGTAGGAAGATCAGATCTAAAAACACCACTTTCAAGGCATTCCACATGACCACCAATGTAGGTCTCACTTTCCAAAAGTTTACTGTTGTAGAATTTTTCTGTCTCAGATTGGTGTTTGTTAGGACAGATAACATTTGCCTTGAATGCCTGGGAGTATCACGAAAGTGTATTTAATTGGCAAAAGTATAACAGAGGATCAAAAACATTCACCGAAATATATCTTGACAACCAACCTGAACCATTAAAAGCATCTCACATAGAGTCCCACTTCCTTTCCTCAAAACCTCATCAGGAGGCATGGGAATTATAGTGGCAAGGGAGAATATGAAGGGATGAACATACGTCATATACAAGTAATAAGTTGCAACAGCATCAGAAACTGAATAAGAGGCCATCATCTGCATGACATTTGGATAAAGTGACCTTTAGAGCACTGATGCTTATGCACACAACTAAATACTATATCAATATCATGTAGAATATGGATTTTGTCAAACTTTCATCTGTGATAGAAGGCTTTCTTACACAAAACCATACACTAAATACATTTGTTTGCTTCACAAAGCAATACACTGGTGGAAGGATGAAAATGAAATCAGTAAACGCTTCAGATGGGATCTCTATGTCACTGCCCCACACAACCCAAAAAAAAAAAAAAACTGGACTATTGACCAAAAACTTTTTGTTCCTTACTCTTGTATGGCAAGACCTGCCTCACATAAGAATATAGTTGTCTCTTCACTTTCACTTCGGCAAATGAAAATGGTCGCCAGATGGAAATTGCTTAATATTAGGCCGAAATACATAATAGTAACCCACCCAAAATAAATAGTACTCCTAATGATAAAGATAATAACACCAGACAATCTGTTGAGAATTGTGGAAAAAAAAAGGGATACAGCATTTCATACCTGAGGCTTTTCTTTTGCAAAACGAACCATGTCTTCAGGATTCACCTCCATGGGGTCATAACCTAATTTAGCTTTGGTAACAGCCTAAGAAATTAGACCAAGAGAAGTCAGAAACACATAACCACACTGCAAAACAAATATTACTAATTACGGGGAGGGGGAATAAAGGGTTTATCATACTGGTCTTGGTTTTAAAAGCGTGCCTGGGACAACAAGCAGTAAGGCTTGAGCAGAAACCCACCAGACAATTTAATGCACAGGGTGTAGATGAAGCGCCCCTGAGGCGCATGACGTGCACCTAGTGAGGCGCACTTGAAGCAATTGAGACACACACCTATGGAAAATGCAACTTTTTAATTTTTGTTATCACATTGCCACTCTTCTAGAGTTTTTGCTTCTTACTCCCTCCTTCCCACAATAAGCTTCCCAATTCTTTTTTGAGAGTCATCATTCTAAAACTTTGACCGCAAATATACTAAAATGTATATAGAAATATAATGTGAAATTCAAATTCTTATATTCGTTTATATTTTTTATAAATTATATTTTCACCAAAAAAATTATAAATATAAATAAAGAAAGTAATGGACAAAGTGTTGCATTAGAGACCGCACTAAAAGAAGTGAGAAGCTTATTGTGGGAAGGAGGGAGTACATTGTTTGCCCTTGTAATGTTTGATTAATTTAAGCATCTACATGAAGTAAAACCATAGGTCACGACTCACAGATGCGACTATGAAGCCTCTCAGAAAACTTTGTAACCCCCATTGAGCTACACATAAGACATGACTAATTTAAGACACTCTCAAACAGAGAAAAAACAGTAATTTTCTGCCAACCAGAGTGTTGTATAACAGCTATCGCTATCGCAATGAGAGTAAGGCTCTAGAAAAATCTTCAATATTCCGAATCCTATAGTCTGAGGACAGCAAAATGGATAGCCTAAGTGAAATTTAAACATGGCAGGTGAATCAAGGTTGTAGCTTCTCAAATAAAAACAATTTTTGAACCTGGCTAATGAAGCATGTTCAATGAAGAACCAAGGATTTAAACAACGATGGAAACGAGTGAAAAGAGCTTCTTGGAGGATCTTATACTCGAAACAAAAAACACAAGGAGTCTAGGTAAACAGTCGACTGAGGCCCAGACAGTAAAGATAAGACAAGCTCACACACACAGGACAAGAAATATGTAAGCAGATGAATCACCTTCAGGCCCTGACTACCCTGAGGGAGATAACTGTCCCGCTTTACCCAGGCAAAGCAATCCAGGTGGCAAGAAAATTTGGCACGACATTCACCTTGAACCTTGTCACACTGGAAGCCAATCTCCTGCAATTTGTGGCATAAAATAAGAAAATATTCAGAACAAAAAAACACTATTGTTTCAAAAGAAAAGGGAGATGGATAATCAAGAGGGAAACCAAAATTAGCAGGAGAGTGCTTGCGATATAACACATCATCTTTCTATTTTGGAATAGATAATAAGTTTAATAATAACCTATATCACTTGCCTAGCAACCAGTAGTGAATTATGCTGATATTTTTCAAGATCAGTTTGCACAAAGTCAAAGGGGTGCATGCGTGCATCATAAAGTGGCATAAGATGAAAGAAGCACAGTACATACATCACTCATTTTTAAACCATGTTGGGCTGCTCTGCGTTCCAAAAATGGCCAGTCAAAGAAATCCCCATTGTATGTAACATAGATGCCTGGCTTTAATTCTTGCATATGAGAAAACCAGCATTTGAGAAGCTCCAGCTGTCAAAAGTAATCACTTATTAGCATCATGAGCATTAAAGATATATTTACTTGTCCTTCCGGAACTGAACCAGAGCAGCTGAATCACCTCATTTTGCACATTTGTAACTCTGAAACACCCTTCAAATTCTGGTTTTGGTGTGTACTCCAAATCCTCTATGTCCTCACCAACACACTGGAAATATCAAGATGAGGTATTAATATAAACTCATAATCTATCTGAGAAATTTGTGAGAAATTTTGAAGTGGCAAAGCTCTTTTCAACTTTATATTGGATGCCAACTTTCCCTTTAAGCTCCAGGCACACTCTGAGCATGTTTCATAGGAGGTAACCGGAAAGGGAGCTAATAACATAGCTCTGCTAAGTATCTGAAAATAAAACTATTTGAAATTGTCTACTGATTACACTGAGAATCCATAAGCGAACCAAATGTGAATCCCCACCAGCAGCTTTTACTTCAGGTTGCTGAACACTTAACCTCCTCGTTCATGTTTTCCCCGACCTTTTCCATAGATGATCTTAATTATCCCAAAATAATGAAGCAACATATATCATAAACACAAACTCTATCAGAAAGGCATACTTGAAGGAACTAAATTTTTAAGTCTCACCTCTCTGTTAATAATCAGAAATCCATGTCCATCAACCATGTATGATATCATCATTACGGAGTCATACTCTGCATCTGGAAATTTCAAAGGGAGCTTTGTAGTTTCTATATCAAATGCACAAATATGAACTTCAGCGCGTTGCAGGAGATCATCCCTCTTCTTAAGCGTGACTCCATCGCTAGAGATACTAACATCATACCATTGTCCAGACCTAATATCTGTGATACAAAGCCACAAAGCTTCCATGATGATACTGCAGATTGGGAGTTTTGATCGAATTAGAGGAATTACAAAAGGAGTTTATAGCAGAGTTTGAGAGCATGAGATCACCATTGTCAATGGAAAAACGAACGTGATATGGAACATCGTATTCACGGAGATCAGTTATGCAATCTTCGAAATCTTGAGGTCTTTGCTGGCTGCACTCACATGCAAAATTATTTTTGATTATGGTCAAACTTACTGACAGTGATATAGGCATATATCCGTATAGGATGAAAATTAATAGAAGACAGCTGCATTTCCATATCAAGTCAAGCAATTACCTTCTCCCCGTTATTATAGACTCGTAAGCTTGAGCTGCTTCAAACTTTGTTTTGTTTCTATCTACAACTCGTAACAAGTCATTCTTCACATTCATCAACTGTTGGACAGTATCAAAGGATATCTTCAAGTATGACTTCCGTAAACCAGATAAGTGATTTTTCTGTCTCAAAGGCACAAGAAAAGATTCAGTAGGTGAATTTTGGAGGAACTTTATCTAGACATCTAGTACAACGGGTACAAACATTTCAATACTATTACAGAAGCAAATATAGTGTCACTGCCACTGTATACTTTAAGGCAGCAAAGAATATGGAATGACACAGATTGAACGAGACGAAAAGGAGGAAGCAAAAGTAACAAACATTGAGTTATTTCAGAAATGAGCTGTTATAAGTCATCCACTAGGGCGTCTTTCATAGTTCAAACATGTGCCTTTGGAAACAACTGAGTTGTACTTGAGAATTTGGTAAGGCTGCAGGGGGGACAAATCTCATTTCTGCTTGCATTGTGAAGTGGATCAATTCTTGTGCAGACACCCATTGCAGGGAAGAGGGGAACACTGGATGTTACTACTAGTGCAGACAATTACAAGTTCATAATGTTCAGTATAGGCTGTAATGAAAAGAAGACTTTGTGGCGATGTGTTAGTGTGTTACTATGGTTACTTTTAGGACTCTGGCTGCAAAGGAACTCCGGGCTTTCTCAGGCATATATCATCCTTATGATACCTTGGTAGAGGTATTACTTACTTGGCCTCTTTATGGGTCCAGGCAGCAGGGTTTTTTAGGGATACTCCAAATCTCCAATAACCCTATTACTATCTTATGAAAGAACTGGTGCAATTTGTCATTAGCCACTGGAGAGGATGGTCTAATCCTCCTACTGTGTACTGATTATTAACATAATTTTCGAAAGAAAAGTAACATATATGGATAAGGAATGAAACTAAGTATGAAATAGAGCAGCTGCACTAAAACCAAGACACATATTCATAAACTACAAGCAACCCCCCGTAAAAGCAAGTGACCAGGAAAAAAAGCAAGCAACTCGATTGGACATTTACGAAGACCCTCTCATAACTATAGTATTGATCAAAGAAACAAGTTTTTGACTTTTGATCTCCACTCTCCCACTGTCATGACTCATACCATTGTGAGAGACGAGTCTAACTCATCGTTGCCTGACTAGGATAACGATGAAATGGCATATAGACACTGTTTTGTAAATCTCATAAGCTCTGCAACATTAATTCATTAAAACCCAATAAAAGTGGATTAATTACTCTATCAAAAAGGATAACCCAACTTCTCGCGACATGTAGATTGCAAAATTGTGCAGAAATAAACGAGGGAAAGAACGTGTAAAGGGTACCGGAAACTCACAAGATCAAGGTCTTCCTTCTCTACAATCTCTATACCAGCTATATCATTCTCATACCGCCTTCTCAAATAAACTTCCACGTCCGTTTCCATTTTATCCTGCACCATCCCCCGAATTCAATCACATTACTAAAATTCAATCACATTACCATCAATGGATAACCAACTTTCCCAATTAAGCATTGATAAACAACTCACTTTAGTCGCCGCATAAAAATACGGTCGAAACTTGTACTTCGCCTTAAAATAAGTCCCCTCCTACAACAACGGAAAAAACCCACTTCATAAAACAATTCAGAATAACAAAAAAATCAACAAAATTCCCAAATTCAGCAAAAACAAAAATAGGGTTTTTCTACTTTCACTGACCTGAGTAACGAAATACAAATCGACGCAACTGTACGCATTTCCGGTCTCCTGATCGTGCAGCGAAGACTGCAAACAAACCAATCAACCAACCAAACAAACAATTTAATCAAACAACCAATCAAGTCACTACATTTCAAACCCTAATTTTGCCAAAACTCAGAAACGCTCAAATTCAACTAAAATTCCATCAAATTCACAAATTAGTGCAGGGGGAATATACGCCGTATCGTGCACCGACGACTGAAAACAAACCAACCAATTAATCAATCAACTACATTTCAAACCCTAATTTGTAAAACTCAAAAAACACTCAACCAATTAAATTACTATATTTCAAACCCTGATTTGCAAAAAATCAAAACACTGAAATTCAACAAAAATTCCATCTAATTCACAAATTAGTGTAGGGGAAAAATACGGCGTATCGTGCACCGGCGACCAAAAATAAAACCAATCAATCAACTACAATTCAAACCCTAATTTGCAAAAAATCAAAACCACTCAAATTACACTAAAAAACTTCCAAATTTAGAAATTGGAGTTTAGGGGAGTTGAAGGAATATACGGTGGAGAGGGTGAGGAGCCAGCCGAGGCGGGTATCGCCTTCGGTGAAGAGATGAAACCCTAGCTTGGTTTCGAGCTCTTCCTCGGCGGTCCGAAGCTGCTGCTGCTGCTGCTGCTTCCTGCCGCGGCGGTTGTTATCGTCCTTTCGACGTCGAAAAGCGCCGCTCATTCTGATCTGGGGATCCGACGGTGGTAGTGAGGAGAGAGAGTTGTGGGAAATGAGGAGAGAGAAAGGGGAGTTCAGTGAGTGTGAAAATGGGCGGGAAAAGAGTGGGTTAGTTGGAATGTTAATTGTGGGTTTTCCCGCGCAATTTTAACGGTCCAAAATGCCCCCCCCTGTTGTGTTTTTTAGCGCCTGTTGTACGCTGTGTGTTTGATGAGATTGGTTTTGGTGTGGGTTTGTATTGGGTCGTTTGCTCGTTAGGGGTTTGTTTTTTTTCTTTTTAAGGAAGTTACTCGTTAGGGTTAGATGACAGTTGGATTTTTTGCATAGTTAATTCTCATCTAAAATAGTATGTTTTTCTTTTAAAAAAAAAATAAAAAAATAGTTAGTTTTTTCTTAAAAAAAAATTAAAAATAGTTAGTTTTTTCTTAAAAAAAATTAAAAATTAGTAGGTTTTCCTTTATATATAGTACTACTACTAGTTTTGACACAAATTATATTGCGTAGCCATTGCATGTAACTATGTAAGGGGTGCGCAATATAACAATTGATTACTCTCCAGTTATGATATTTTAGGGATATTTCCTTTTGTCACCCTAAGATTTCGCGTTTTTCTTAAAATGCCGCTCACATATTTCGACTTTTGGTCTTTATTTCAGTTGGTCATGAAGGCTAGATTACGATTGGTTTTTTTAAACTATTTAGACTATTTTCTTATTCTTTCCTTACTTCGTAAATTAAGTTAGGATCATAGAATCTTACCAACAAAGTTCACCCGATCAAAACCGTGTGAAACTGATTTGATTCCGACCCGAAATGACCCGATGCTTAATAAAAAAAAATAATTCGAAAGCGCTATAACCTACAAGAATAAATGACCTTATGGGTGAAACTTATCCAAAAATTATCATGATAAGACCAACCCGAAACCAACGCGAAATAAAACATGACCCGAGAGACATGAACCTGATATTATCGGAAGTGATTCTAAGGTTGTCATGACCCAACTCGATCTACATGAAACCGAACCAAATAAATATAAAATTGATCGGAGATGACCTAAATCGAATAAGACCCAATTCGATTCGAAGTTGTCATGACCCGACTCGACCCGAACCGAGATGACCAGACCCAAAACCAACCCAAAATAACAAATGAGCCAAGAAATCAACAACCCGTTACGAACTAAACCGACTCAATCCGAACCCGATATAACCCGACCTGAAAGGATAAATTACCAAGATGATTTGAACACAATACGACCTGAACCGGAACCAAACAGATCCAAAGATGGTCATGATCCGACTCGACCCAAACCCAATATGACCCACACCCACATAGAAGATGATGTGTGACCTTTAAACATATAAAACAAATGGGCAACTCCTTTTATTCCAGTTGGTCATATAATGGGATCTCATGTCTCGTGAACTTAGGTTTGGACTACCTCACGACACCAAATTTATGATTTAGTGACACTTGACCCATTTAAACCCACCTCCGGTCAGGTCATTTCGGGTTGAGTCTTTTCGAGGTTTTTAGTTAATAATTGTTTTACACTATAATTTGTTTTGATTTTTGACAATTGTTTATAGTTTTGAATATTGTTCAATGACTCAACAAGTGACTGTTAGGATGATGGAAAACAAAAAACACAACCATGAATAAAGTTTTATCACAAACTCCATTGTTGCTTTATATAAATTCATACGATACCCAACAACGAAATTGCTTAGTTATAATCAAGATAAAAGGAAAGTTACGTCACAATCAATGAACTTATAAACATCGGATTCTAATTAAAATATTTTAGAAAACATATGTAAAAAAAGATTTCTAATTTTTGGGTTGGTTCAATTTTGGTCCAAATTTTCGAGTCAGACTTGGATACCGAGTCATTTCGGTTATGGTCAACATAAGGGACTTTTCTGGAAAAGTAATTAATGTGAGAGCACGTAAGCATTTGATGACTAAATTTGTGTAATGAGACGGGTCCTCGTTAATAACTCGTGACCCATCTCTTTAAAAGTAGGCGCGACCCGTGATTCGCAATAATGGGTCGGGCCTATAACAGTCATAAAGAGCCATGGCGGGCCAAATTCCAATCATGAAAAAACTAGAAAATTAGTATGAAACAATCACTTTTTCCAAAATCATGTATCGGGCTACTAGCCAACAACATTTTCTATATAACCCGTCCTGACCCGTTTAAAGTTGGCTCGGCCCGAACCCACCCCAATGATTTATTTATTTATTTTTGGTCTGAAATGTGCACACAATATCGCTGGTAAGAACGAACCCCCAACCTCATGAATATGTTTATTGATGATCGATGCATCTCATTTTTCTATTTAAATAATCAATTTTTTCTTATACCAAAAACAATCACTTTCACTAATTTACGCAAATGAGAACCATACAACAGAGGGCAAATGATGTCATTTACATATTGGAAAAAAAAAAATCAGATCCACTTT
>CAAKMY010011813.1:0-16950 GCA_901111285.1 Corrigiola litoralis
TGGCCTATAGAATGTCTTTGTTGCTGTTTGGGGATCAAGGGTGGTTTACCCCCATTTGATGTTCTCTCATGATTCTCTCTTTGACCTTGAGCTTGACCATTACCCGTAGATACCGGGTTTTTCGTATGCCCATTTGGTGTCCTTTGTTGATTTTCATTTGGCTTATGAACTCCATTTGCTGATGGCATTGAGTTTTTGACCTTGAGTACATCCAAAGTTTCTACATACTTTTGAACTCGTCTCACCTGCAAGAGTAATTCAGAACTTGTAAGAATCTTAAGATTTAATCCAACTCAAAGCTGACCAAGTGACGATTTTCGAGCAAAATGACTGTAATGTAACCTGATCGAAATCAGAAGTTTACCTGCATCTTTCTTTGCAATTTGACATCTCCTTCGGCCACAATACCATCTAATTTGATAAGCTCGTTCATCAATTTTTCAATCAGATTAATTACCTCTTTCTCTGCTACTCGTCCCCCTTTCAAAATCATTGATTCAAGAGCTGCAACCTGCCAAATTCAATTCCATTATTCACCAACTCTATGCAACCCAATCATTTCAAAGTCCCACAAACATTCCTTAAACTCACAAAGCACTTCAATTTCAGAGCCACACAACTACCAACTCCACAAAAATATGGTGTTTTGATATCTGTGCAAATTCATACTTTTACTCGAGAAGCTCAATTTAATCAAAATCAACCATCTTAAAGTCATAAAAAGATACAATCTTCAATTAAAAAGATGAGCCAAAATACAATACCTGACCACCAAGTTTGTCAACTTCCAAACTAATCTCAGAAATAGACTTGGCAGCTTTCTCCATCTTGGCATTTCTCCTCATTTCAAGGTACCTTTTTTCCTGACTAATTGGATCCTCCACCAATACAATCTTTGATTTATCCTTCACCCCAACAATATCCAAGAACTCCTTTGAATTCCTCTCTTTATCCTTATAATACAACTTCTGATCTTCATGGTGCAACCCTGTTGGTCCTGACAACTTTTTCTTCAACTCCCCTGCATTTTTGGAACCAAGTCAACTCACAATCAATAAGTACTCTTCAACTAAAACAACACAAATTTAACAAATTCAACACATTAATTAACACTAGTAGAGAATTATACCAAAAGTAGCCTGGGAAGTAATATGGATTTCATGGTATATCGACCCGTATTTTACCCGAACCCGAATAGTCGGTACAGGCTTGATTTCTTGATCCATGTCTGTTCTCTTCTGTACCAGCATCCCACACGGCCGCATTTCCCAATTCTCCGGCGCGCCTTCGCCTCCACCGACACTCTCTTTTCCACCCCCGCCGCCATTGCCGCCCCCGCCATTGGCTGTGTGGCCATTCATGGGTGACAGCCCGGTTAACTTAGTCCTCATACGCATCATCTTTTAGAGTTTAGCCCAACAATATTATTTTTGTTTGTATATATGTACAATAAATGAGAGATGATATATATTACAGGGAAAGTATATATATTTCTCCTTTTAACCGTCACACGTGACTGAACAAAGAAAGACAGAACAGAAGAAGTGTTAAAGTAGTGTTGAAGTGTTGAAGTCCCCCCCAGTTTGATGAGTTTGAGTTCAGTTCAGTTCAGATCAGATCAAACCATTCCCAGCTGAGTTTAAAGCCAGTTTCAGCTCTTTCCATTGGTTGAACACTTGAACCACATACACCAAACCAAAGCAAAGAATATAACAACAAGTCTTCAGCTTTTCCCCACAGATTCCCTAGCTTTCTGACAAAGCTAAACCATACACATACCCTATTCAGTAATAAACCAGATCTTTATTTTCCCTAGAAAATATATTATCAGTAGGGAAATAAAAAGAAGTGATATTGTAATATTGTATATGGGTGTTTAATGTTATGATGTACACACACAACCAAGAAAGAACAACAACAACCCCCTCAGATCTCTTTCTTTCCCTCCTCAGCAAAATAAGTAGCCAGCTAAGTTTGGTCAAACTTAACAACCCACACTCTATAATAACAAAAGAATATGCAATGAATTATTGGGGGGAAATGGATGGGCAAATATAATGAGTATTATTACAAGGAGAGGGGGGAAAGAATGTGGAGAAAATGCGAAGAAGAGAGGGGGACAGAAAAGTGAGAGAACCTCCCCAAGTGGAAAGAAAGGGGAAGACCGCTAAAATATTGGTAAATATTAATGGTAATGGTTTGGTTTGACAGCGTATTCACAATGCTTATATGGTCAGATACATCAATGTATCACTTTTAACTATATAAATAAATAGTAGGAGCATGATCTTGTGTATTATTCTATATTAAGGTTAAAGATCTTGGAATACAGCAGGTTAAGACTCACGAGAGATAATTTTCTCAATATAATATTTTTGTCCATTTATATCCATACTAAACGTCGTAAAAATATTAAATATATTAAATTAAATAAATGTTTGTTTTTTAAATAGTCATATTAACTAATTAACTCTAGTTGAATAGATTTGTACGACTTGTTTGTGCTTTTTATTCACTTTGACCATTAATAACTCACGACGAAAAAGGAGACATAAAATTTTACATTGGCATAATCTTTTGTAAATTGTTTTAACTATGTCTTTTAGCTTATAAAAACTGATTGTATAAATATATTAGGTGAGTACGTTAGCAGAAGGGAGGTAGGAAGCCGCCAAAGTTTAAGTTTAAGGGTCCAATAAACAAATAAACATGTTGTCATACGTAAAGTGGGAAATGAAAATAGTACCAGTAGGGGAGTAGGATCTTGTGTATTTCACCAAACTACGGAGTATGCTTTAACAGTGGGATCCGTTCGATATAATGACAGTTGTGGATTGCGATTAATGGAATGATTGAGAAGCTGACACGTGTTCTACAGAAGGGTGTTACGGGAATTTGGCGCCGTCCAATCATTGTGTAGTTAATGAGAGTTAGGGTGAGGGACACGTGGCAAGTGAAGATAGAAGGGTGCATGTTATGGTTGGTGGGATTAATCACTGTTGATGACTACCCCGGTAACCTTTTTGGTGTTGGGTACAAAATACGAGAAGAAGCAGGTGCAGGATCTTAATCCGAAGTAAGTAGTTCAGCACACATCAGCCACACGTGTCGTTTTTACCGCTGTAAGTAGTTTGTCTTTAATTTTCTCCGTACTGAAGGTTTTACTTACCTGCGGTAAAAATTGGCAGGAGAAGCAAGTGCCATTGAGACTACTGCTGTCTGCTGGAATATTGATTGACCTTTCTACAGTACTTTTTTTTTTCTTTTGTCTGATTGGCTGATAAGTCAGCAAGACGAAATTATTGGAATAAATAGTTTCATCAGATACTAATTTCTGGCAAGCAGGCTGGAGGTTTTGTCAATTTGTCCTATTGCAATGAGCTAAGTATTTACAAAAAAAAAAAATGTTATTTTATGTCATCTTAATTTTTTTATTTTTCTTATGTTTTTGTGACTTTGTTTTGTTTACATAGCTTTTTATTAACTAGATATATTAAGGTGATACGTACTTGTTTATTTTCTACTTTATCACAATCATTTGGAACTTTTCTAGGTTTCTTATTTAAGTTTCATAAAGAAAAGAAAAACAAGCAGAGAAATGTTGAGATATGTTATAAAAAATATTGCTTGAAAAGAAAATTGGAAACTCAAAATGTAATTTGAATCCTGAAAAGTTGACTAAAAAGTAAAAATTTGATTGAAGATCTAACTGAAAATTACAAACTAATATGACATAATATGAGTGTTTGATAGTACTAATTTCTTTTTTGAAGTTGATAGTACTAATTTCTAAAATAGATGAAACATGTAAACTGGCATAAAAGCTATCATTATTCTTTTTTATGCAGAAAAATAAATAAAGTGGTCATCTGAGATTCGATTTGGGGTAGACTAAAATTTTAGCTAACTCACATCTAAATTCAATCAACCCCAAACTAGTTACATCATGTTTCTTTTTCGTGGCCATGCCCTCAAAGAACAATGATTTTCAGATCTTTACGTTATACAACTATAGTTATTTGTGTCATGCAGCTAGTCTTGGAAGAGACCGTCTACTTTTATTATAAAAGTAGAAGCCATACTGGCCTAATAAAAGCATATATATTTACAACTAATTTGGATTTGTATAGAGCATAAGAAAGCATATATATATTTACAACTAATTTGGATTCGTATAGAGCATAAGAAAAGAAACCTAGCTAGTAAAAAATTGATCTACTTTTATAATAAAAGTATACGATCTCTTCTATTAATTTTGTGTCATGTTTGTGCCTATAGATAATTAGAAACGTTATCTTACGTTCTAAACGAAGGAAAATGACCAAAATCAACCTAAAAAGTTCCTTGCGAGGATCATTGCATATTTGCATGACATTTAATATTGGAATAAGATCATATATATTACTAGTAACATTGTGTTGCCACTAGTAGAGTAGGACGTAGTAGTCTCTTTTGTTTTCGAGTAGGTCTTTATAAGTTGAATTTTATAGCTATGTAGAAGAGTAAGAACCTAGAAGAGTAACATAATACGGAATATGGATTAAGGTGCATTGTAAGGAATTAAGAGCTGAGAGGCCTTTGCTTATTCTTTCAGTCAGTGTTAAATACTTAGATGTAATCCATTGCTTGGTGAACCTTGAAAGTCTCTCCTAAATTAGGTTCTCATTGATTAATGTACTTGATTTATAATCATGTATTCTGACTCTTATATTGAAATGCCACGCTACTGGCACAATCTAGTTCATGGAAAACGTACGAAATCAGAACTTCAAACATTATTCTATTTTTGTGGAGTTATGCCGACCATGCTACTTTTTCAAGAGGGGGAAAATTAACAAATGAAAGCTCAAGTCTTTTTGCGATAATTAGAAACTCAGGTGGAGATGGTTGACTCTTCAAAACATTTATGTTATTTTTAAGCTTATTTTAGGAGAATCATGACTTATGCCTAGATATTGATGTCTTTCATTTAGTTAGTAGCTTTGTCAAATGCAACTAACTAGGGTGTGTTTGGTAAGGCATTTCAGTCACCTTATTTGACTAGGTTGTCTTGTTTGACCAGAATTTCAGGTAACTTAAATTTTAAGGTCGTTTGGTAACGCTACCTTAAATGATTTTTAGCTACCTGAAAAAATAAGCTACAAGGGGAACCTGATCTAAAAATTCCAGTCATCTTAAATTTTCAGTCACTTTTTCAGTTTTCAGGTATCTTTTCAGTTTTCAATCACCTTTTCAGTCAGTTTTACCAAACATAGCCCTAATCGTCTCATTGGCTTTTAGGTCTCTAATGCACTTCCTTAGTATGATAGAGGAACTAATCTTTAGATAAAATGAAATGGCAATAATTTATGCTTGCATTGGCATGAAAAAGAATATTCTTTGACATGTTCTTTTCAATTCATTTTTACTTTTTTTTTTAAAGTGTACAAAAGATAAGCACAATTCATGAATCGGAAAAAATAAGAAAACTTCGTAAAGATAACAATTTTTTTTTATAAAAGCTAAGCAATGATACATCATGAATAGGAAAAGTCCGAAAAGTTGTGGAAACTTAGATAGCATAACATAAGTATAATAATGTGAAGAAAAAAATGCCCTTATTCTATTTATCTCAATAAACTTACACCAGTTATTGAAACAATGAAACCAAATTATTAAATTAATAGTGATTGAATTTACATTCGAATTTGTTATTGTGCAATTTTAATCCATTCATATAAACTAATGGTGATCGGTTCATCATTGTGCATCAATGGATGACAAAATTGACAACCAAAATATTATAAGCTTATTCATGTCAAAAATGGCAAAAGTTTATCGAAATAGAATTGATGCAAATTTATTGAAACACTTCAAAATGGAAATGGTACATACCCTCTACACAAAGAGAAAGAAAGAGTATTACCAAATCGAGTTGCTACACATAGCATGCATTTGACCTATGTCAGTATACTCTTATCTCGCTTTGCTAGGGGTAGGGGATGATAGTATTAGTATTCATGGTTAATAATGAAGCATGTCGATTGTAGATAACATAAAATAAACAAATCTCCTAAGAAAAAAAAAACGCTGCTCTCTTATTAGTTATTAGTTATTACCAATTCGGGGTTAATTTGCCGATATTATGGAAACTTATCCCTCAACCTTCTAAGCTCCACCTTGTTGCTATCTTCTTTTGGTCAGTCCTTTAGAGCAGTAGCGCTTTGTCTTTGCACTTTTTACACAAAAGGATTATTAGATTTAGCATTTAGGCACATGTTTTTTATGCCATGCTTCTGAAAGGATGTGTTTTAACTTAGATTCTTTTGTCATTATTTCTTGTATCTTATTTGAAAAGGGACAAAAAAATACAAAAAAAACACAAGAAATTTAGGATGGGACCATATGTTTCGGAGAGCACCTAATAATTTGCCATTTAGGTAGGATCCGAACTTAGTTTATGGGCACCTTTCAACAAATGTATATTTTTTCTTCAAGTTATATAAAAAGATTATTTATTTTTAGCTTTAAAACAAATTTTGCTACAAACTAAAGGTGTTATTTTTTTATCAAGGTTGTAAAAGAAAAAGATAATGTATTATACTATAATCTAATTTTTTATATAAAACATATGCCGCACGACTTATATGACTTTTTGCAAGCTTCTGATGCCTATAACAAGTGGATTAACACAAAAACTTTTTTCTTCTAGTAAAGGCGTAAACACTAATTAATTCTCGAAAAAAGGCGTAAACACTAACCATAAGGAGGGAAAATTCAAAAACCTGATGCCCACCTTAATTTCAATCATTGGACTATAATAAACACTTCCTCTATTCTACTCATAAGTTCACATTATAAATTTGACACAATATAAGGTCATATCTTGATTAGCAATAACTCGGAATATATAATTAAAAAAATAATTGGTCAAATTTTTTGTTATACACAAGATAAATATTATAAGTTTACAATAAATTTTAAATATATATCTTTAATTATTACTTCAGATAACAGTCATAACGCTTAGTTATTAATGGAACGAAAAGAGTATATCGTTTGTTTATTTTCGCACCTCTAAGATAAAATTTTGCACCATAAGAATTTTAAGGTCCGAACTTAGTGTAATAAACTTATTTTAAATGCTCGAATAGATAAACAATGGAAGTAATTAAGTAAATACTCCTAATACTTCATCCCACGAGATAAACAACATTTAAAAAAGGGACTAAAACCCAATAAAAGAAGAGTATCGGACCTATCGGTGGCGTCATAACAGTGTGAATGACGCTGCTTTGTGTTATGTCTGATCTCTTTTTCTTCGCATTTTCTCTTTTTTGCTGTCTGACCAAAATTCGAGCCACCGACACTGAGCCAAAGGGTTCCGAGTTAGTACGTGCTGACGTGGTCAACTTTTAACCTTAAAAATTTGATGAACAAAATATTACTGTTAGAGTCAGCACTCACCGGGTCAGTATACTAATTTCACTAATTTGTATTGTTCCCCGACACTTATCAGGGTAGAAGTTGATGGAGACCGTATAACCTACTGATTAGTATATAATGGCAAACAAGTCACTGATCGGCTAACGGTGGACGGTCGTTGGATGGAATTGTCCAATTAACAATTCATCCATATTTTCAAGTCGTTGCCCTTGTAGGTTCAGTACTAATTAATCACACAATTAGTAAGTTTTGGACTTAGAGCATTTAATCAATCAGTTAAGGGGGTTGTTCTAGTTTGATTAGAGGTTTTAGTTGGGTTTTAGATCGACCTTTAGAATGCAATAATGCTACAACTTAGAGGTACAGTTTTCCTATCCTAATGATTCTACACGACTCGCATCCGGACTGAACCGGATGGTGAAACAAAAAAACACAATTAGTAAGTTTGGGGTATTAACTAAGTAATTCAACAGGTCTCATATATGGCTTGGTCTAGATGTAAGATGAGTTTCGGTGAACTTGAGGGTTTTGGTATAAAGGCTTGATTTGTGTACATTAGATTGACCCGATTAGATTTCTCCTTATCTACCTCAAAAAAAAAAAAAAGTAATCGATACATTTTACGACATCGTGTTCTCATAATTTAGACTTATCGTGTTTTAAATTCTGAATTCTTGACATACATGAAAAATTGAAAGAAGCCTAACATCAAATATTATTTCTACAAACAATGTGATTGCGTTACTTATGCGTAAGATCACTTGCTCGATTTTTTCCATGCGTAAAAAGATAACACGAAGCATATGTTTACTCAAAGAGTGATTATTTAATAGCCTCAAAAACTTTTATAGACAACACAAATATGTAAATCATAGACATTGCTTTTTAGATATTCAGTACAAGTCATTGATTTAGTTTGACTTTTACAATATAATTGACTATCGTGATCAATTATTACAAATTCAATGACAAGGACTCTTTTGTTTCCATATATAGCTACTAAGTTATTGCAACTCCTGTATAAATTTTATATCACGTAAAATAATAACTGCACTTTTGAAAAGTTCTAACGTAAGCATCTAGATCTTTTTTGTTTTTTTGACAAAGAGCATCTAGATCATGGAAGAGTTTTGTATGAAACTGTACATTTTTTCATTAAATAAGATCGTTTTAAAGTGATCATTTTTTAAAGTGAATTTTTTTTACGACATCGATAAAAACATCCACTTTAATTTAGTTTATGATTAGGTCTTGTTTAACATAAAATTATACCATTTCTTTAAAATATTTGGGTTGATCACAAGCTATAGAGATGGTAGAAAGTCTCTATATTTGTTAGCTAAAATCTAGCATTGAAAGTGATTAACCAACGATAATGCAAATACAAGGAAAATGAAAGTTGATCAACTTCGAGAAGCGGTTTATAAAAGTCGAAGAAAATCCATTCATCCACTTATTATCAGTTCCTTTTTGTCTGCAGAGTTCAATAAACTTGAGCAATGTTCAACTAAATAAGACCACATAGATAGAAAGATACTCTCTTTATCTCTTGTGATCACACATACTAATGCTATTTTTCGTTGTTGACTCTATTGCTACTAGACTTATTAGACTTTTAGGTCCTTTTTGGTGCGCACTATATTGCAATGTTATGATTGTACATAATTATATATACACCTGTGATGTTCCCTTTTCTCTCAATCTCTGTTACGTTCTTCTGTTGATTAAAATTGAAGGTTTCATGAGTAATAATTGGTTACCCATGAAGAGGTGGAGGAAGGAGATGAAAGTACAAACTACTTTTCGCAGACTGTAACAAAAATCATATTGATATTATGACAAAATAGAGATCGTAATATGATTAAAGCTAATATAGTTGTTAGTAGTACTTTTATCCGGACAAATGATCTTTAGCTACTTTATTCGCAAGTTAATTATCTGTAATGATAGCCACTTAGGCAGTTTTGTAATTCGGGACTTTTTTGTATACTCATTGGCAACTAAATGATGGTTAAAACTACTTGATTAAAATAACAATTGTAACCGAGATAATCTAAACCTAACTCTTAACTCCAATAGGCAATAGAGAACTCCCGCCAAGCTGAGAGCCCGAGAAAATATTTCATGATTCTGTATCATCGTTAACACGGCCTTTATAAGAGGTGCTTATTAGATGAAAAGTAATTAAATAATCACTTCTTTGCAAGAGATGAAAACAATGATCCAAGACCATGTGATAACTTCTCAAGCGCCATGATCTATTGTTTAGTTAGGCTTGGTGTATCGTTGATGTGTTTATATGTTATAAAGTGAAAATATTTTTTTATTTTGAAGACATATAATTTTCAACATAAGAAGTGATCACCTATGGTCACATGTGATTATGTGATGTGAGTTATTCCTATCATAATTTTTACCACAAGGTTACACAATAAACTACCATAAATTACATAACAAAATACTAAAATGTTTACTTGAAAATATACACAGACGAGTGCGCCTAATAATATCCCTAACAAATAAATTAAGGATCGAGAAACTTCAGTCTGAAATATAAAAAAAAATTAAGAAAATGGAAACTTCTGTCTGAAATCTTGTTGATGTGAGTGACCATAAAAATTGGACACAGTGCTGAGTATGATTGATCGAAAGGGAAAAGAGCATTAATTGGAGCTGAATCCCAACAAGAATATTAATTAGGTTTCCTCAAAAAAAAAAAAAAAAAAATTAATTAGGTTGGATCAAAGTGTAGACCATGGACCATAGTTTTGTGGTATTGCTCCACCATTCACCAAGATATGGGCTTTGGAGTTGGACCGCAGGGTTGGGTGATCTTTGTCTAGACAATAAATAACAGTGGCTCCCCACTGCCCCCTAGTCCAAGCATTTTCCTATTATCCGGGGCTCTTTTTCTTCAAGATCTTATCATTTGTAAAATTGTAAATTGATATCTAATAAATGGGTCTGCGAAGAAATTTCCATCCTTGTACAATCATAGAGTACTTGTACGAGATTGGATTCTACATAAATGAAACTTAGACTTAGAAGAGAGATTTAAGATATTATCTCACATTGTTTTGTGGTATTGGAGAGCATATTTGTTTTAATTATACTTGCGTCTTTCAGAATTGGACGAAATAGGATTTTCGTAAGGAATTAAGGATCAAACAGTGACACTCCTACTTCGTCCCCTTGATTCTTACCCTACATTATATAGAAATAACTATTTCACTTCAGAAAAAAAAACCGAGAAAAGAAAAACAACTCATATGATAAAAAATATGATGTTACCATAATAACATGCAGTAGATCATGTCAAGCAGGTTGGTAGATCCAACCCGCCAAAAAGGAAACAGGCACAATATGAATTACTGTCAGCGTCAAAGAGTCCCTTACTAACAAAAGCTTATCACAATGACAGTAAAAACCTTATCCTAAACCACTGCTTCACGAAGAACCATGAACACTGAGACTTTAGAAGCTCAGTTTAGCTGAAAAAATAAAAACTAAGGAAGCTTCCAGACAGCCATGGCAGCATTAAGTTGTCACCTTCAGCCGGTGAATTATCATGCTAAAGTTAGGCCTTCTTTCTCTTGCTCAATGCAGCCTTCCCAAAGTAACATAAAGGTACTACTCAATTGCTGGTATTAGAATTTTGTTGGTGTGTAAAGTAGCTCATTCGCACGGTCCACAGGTGATTATAAATGGTGCAGCCAAGGAAATAGGAAGGGCAGCGGTTGTTGCCGTGACTAGAGCTAGAGGAATGGAAGTGGCTGGTGCAATTGATACCCACTGTGTAGGAGAAGACATTGGAAAGGTAGCTCTTCAGATCTTTTTCTTGGCTGCTGCAGTACATGAATGAAACATCTCTTCAAAACTTGTTAACCTCATCAGGTGTGTGACATGGAAGAAGCGCTGGAGATACCCATTATGAATGATCTTACAATGGTTTTGGGTTCTATATCACAGGTAATGTTACACAACAACATACAGTAAAAACATTACTATTTAATACATCTAATCATAATTTACAAATTGACTTGCAGTCAAGAGAAACTGCTGTTGTAGTCGATTTCACTGATCCTTCAACAGTTTACGACAATGTTAAGCAGGCAAATTTCACCCCTCTCTGTAAACTTTTGAGTTAACTAGCCCTCTATACAAAGACTTACAGCCCCTTTTCTGCTATTCAGGCAACAGCATTCGGCATGAGAAGTGTTGTTTATGTGCCGCGCATTCAGCTAGACACAGTGGCAGCGTTATCTGCTTTCTGCGATAAGGCCAGCACGGTGAGGACAGGGTGAGACTGTAATGAGAGAGGAGGGAAGAGATGTCCAAAAAGGACATTTGATCAAAAAATCACTTCAATATAGTAGATGATTCTATATGTTCTGCCTACATGTTTCTGAATGCTCTGAGTTGTATTTGTCATGTAATCAGGGATGCCTAGTAGCACCAACACTGTCGATAGGTTCCATACTTCTTCAGCAGGCAGCAATCACAGCATCTTTCCACTACAACAATGTTGAGATAGTTGAATCAAGACCCAATCCAAAAGTAAGTACATGGCATAATGCTTCCATTTGAGAGGTAATTTCAACCAGCTTAATGAATGCATGAAAAAAGAATAGATAACAAACATATGCGTCTGATTGAATTGATTGAAAATTAGAAAATGTAAGGTCCAAGGTAACAAATGTACAATTCTACACTAGTAAAAGTTAAGAAAGAACATAAGAAACCAAAAAACTCGATCATATTCATATTGTTTTGCTAATACCGTAAATCGTTTCTCTAGTTAAGACTTAAAGAGGTGGTATTAGACAATGTCCATGCAATAACCGTCTTAGAAATGGTTTTCACAAACACATACGGCAGATGGGTATTATCATGAAGGTAGATACTTCAACACTGGTGACTCATATATCTGCCTCATACGGAGTATGTATTCTGAATAATTATACAATGCTTGAACTATAACAAAGAAAATGAATATATAGCAAATGGACGAACGATTTGCTTCATTGTTTCTGGCAATTGATCTAATTGATTACACTAGATGTCAGCTCATCATGATCTCTGATACAAATTACTGAATATGACCATCAGTAGCAAACTAGTGGATAACTTACCTAGTAGCTGGCTCATAATTTGTACATGTTACCAAGGAAGTTAGCCATCCCAACTCCAAAGAGAGCCTCTGGAGAAGACAATTTGTTCTCTTTTTTTATCGCAAATGAAAGTGGACCAGTAGGTTTAGTTCACAAGTTGACATACCATTTCTTGTCCAGCTCTTTTCCTGTAATAATTTTGACTAGGGAACAACTTGTGCAACCAGACATCAACACCACTGTATGGTCAAATGAACTTTAACATTACAAACATCCAAAATGATCTAGACCCTGCCACAGTGCCACATGCCAGAGCTTGATATGGTCGCTTGATGGTATTGCTCTGGATATAACATTAGTCGATGAATGTCTTTCGTCAATTGGAGAAATCATCTTAAGCTACTCACTTTGGAAGAAAATTATTAAGTTGAGGAACAAACAGATTATGATCCATTGATTCTGTAAAAATGTTCACATCTAACCCATCATGTAGGAACTATTTAATGACAGCCAAAAGAAACACAAAAAAAAGCAAAACTGAAGAGGAAAATAAGAATCAGGGATACCTTGTATAAGGTGACGAAAATCTCCACCTGCTTCTTGTAGGATCTTCCATCGCAAGATGCAATTCAGATAGCCAACAACTTGTCAAATCTTGGCCAGCTCTACAACAGGGAAGATATCTCAACTGAAGTTACGGTAAGAAGATCTCAGATGTCGTATATTACAAATAGTATGTGCTGACCTATTCGTTTACTACTTTCACAAGTACTCGTATTCAACAAGCTCCAAAGAAATCATAAACTGCTGAAACAAGTTTTTGAAGGTTAAATTGTTTTAGTGATTACTGTCTTCTATTTGTGAAGGCGAGGGGTCAAGTCCTAGGAGAAGATGGAGTTCGAGTACACAGTATGGTCCTTCCCGGTCTTCCTTCTAGCACAATGGTTTACTTCTCAGGTCCAGGAGAGGTTTGTTCAGTTCGCTCCTCTATAATAGAGAAAAAAGCAAAATAATAGGGGAAAGTCTTACTTAGATCATGTACAGGTATTCACACTAAAACACGAGATTACAGATGTGCAAAGCCTTATGCCAGGACTGATTATGGCCATCAGAAAGGTTGTGCGACTAAAGGTAACCAACATTTTGCTGTTCTACTTACATTCCTATATTTATTTAAAGTGAGTAGCCCAAGGTTTAGGTCAACATCATATGGCATACCTAAGGTTTTTAATTTATGAGATGAGATGCTCGAGGTATAGAAACTCATCATATAGCTGCCATCTCTGTGATTACTATTGCTGAAAAAGCACTTAGTTTACCTGTAAAATAAAATTTTATTGATACATACGCAAATCCCCTAATTAAGGGCAATTAAGTACAGTTTAAGGCCACATAAGAATTGCATTTAGTTTAAGTTTAAAAAGTACGGGTATCTTATACGGAGTATCAAATTTCAGAAAGCGAAAATCAGGATTATTCAATCCACTCAGCAACATTTCCCTTTGAGTATATCTCAGTAAATCATTGATATCAGAGACCAACAGGTTCTAATAAACAGTTCATTTGCCTTTGTTAACAGAATCTGGTATATGGCTTGGAGAAGTTTTTGTAAAGGCTCCTATTTTCTTTGCTACAACATCAATCTCTCCAGTCAGAAGTTGAAAGGGAAAGCAGGGCCACATAGAAGAAAGAGAACCTTCGGTTAACACCTCACGAGTGTTAGAAGGAAACCTCACTCAACCATTGGTATCAAATACCCATCTAGAGAGCACACAACGAATCAACTTTATAGACATGGTCACCATCAAAGAAGGGGACAGAACAATCTGCCGAGGCAAATGTATAACATGTCCTCTTGATTTTATCTTCTTTACGGTCATTACAATGGAATCATCAGCCATCTATGGCCTGTGATCCTGATACCAGGAATGCAATTTCATTATACTAATATATCTGACGACTGTGCTTCGACAACTGCCAATTTTGCTAATGAATCACCCTTGTAACATGAAAGTGGCTGACTGGCTGTATACAGAGAGCGATAAGAAGAACAGTCGCGAGTCTGCTAGGACACTCGTGGGGTTGGTTTTTCTAATATAACCGCAGACTATATTTTCCTTTAACATAAACAAAAGGACGCCTTATAAACAGACTAAGCATTGAGCAAATCACGTGGATTCTATCACTCAGTTATCCTCCAAGCTAACATTATCAGGGAGTTTTGAAGCATAAATCTGCAGGACGGACAACCTGAAACAGTGGTGAATCACAGTCACTCGATCTTTTTGTCAAATTTTGACCAAATGTAACTTGTGGCACCAAGTACCAACATCATGAATACATGCTAGGTTCTTGTATAGTGTATCTTTGTTCATATGTCGATTTCCTTGTTTTATGCACATGCTCAATAATTGAAACTTGTTATGTATGGACGTTTGTAAATTGAATAACTAATGTTAGTTGTTGTTTGCAGTTGCCAACTTTCATTTGTTACCAAAGGCAAGGGCTTCCAGCCTACATTCATACCAAATTGAGGGAGTTTGACATATGTGGTTTTCAGAGTGGGTCGACGGAGATTCTTGTTATTTGTTGAGAAGTGCTATTTCATTGAAACGTATGACGATCACTAGTACTCCAAAGTTCTATGATGGTGGTGAAAAATGGTCAATCTATCGCGCATCTTCGAAGTGTTATTTTTAAAACTGGTTTGTTGTCAATTGGCGTAGACAACGTACACATTTGTTTTGTATTCCTAATCTAAAGTTTGTCTTGTGGGGTTGACTTGATCCTTGTTTTCTTTTTTAAATAAGAAAAGTATTGGTACAGTTAAAATTAGGGAACCATTATACAATAGTGTATTTCTTAATTTGTCAAGAAGTAGAATAGTTTTAGAAGTTAGTAAAATACAAGAATTAATATGACACAAGTACACATTTGATTAGAGTGAAAGTCGGATTTAGATTGTTAAGAATATAATTTCATGCATTCCAAACTACAGATTATTAGGCAAGATTTGGATTTGAAAATCCCAATCCGAAAAATCCAAACTATCTTCTATAAAATTAGAAATTAAAATGTTTTTTTAACAATTTTCTTCTTTAGAAAAACTTATCAGTTTAACACTGTATTGTTGTAGGACCTTTTTGTGCAAAAATGAAAACTTTGGTATGACTATCAAATACAAGTTGAGTTTATGTACTCCCTCTAGTATAACATTATGTCGTTTTTTATTTTTAGAGATAGAATGACTTTCGAATATCGATCAAAATATGAACTTAATGATTAAAAATGTCTAAGGTCATTAAAAACTACATTTAAATACAAATCTAATATTACAACTTTCATAATTTTTTAATGAGTTATTTTTGATACTAACATGAAGGTGAAAGGCTCGCCACGAAAAGTGTGAGAATAACGAATAAATTTATATCAAAGGCAGCATTAAACAGAGTAATGTTTGATGACACATGAGCCAATGAGTTGGCTTTCTTACAAATGACTAATTAATTGTATAATAAATATAGCTAATCATAAATTTTGGGTTAGAAATGGGCAAAAAAAAATGGTAAAAGAAAGTTTAGCTTGAATAAGACTTATGGAATTAAGGATAAATCTATACTATTATCTTAAATACCTATGATTTCCTAAGTTTAGGACACGTGCCATACACTTAAATACATCATAATTATGAATATTTTTTTAGTCATTCCATGTATATCTTCATGACCTTTTGTCTTCTATAACAACATTGTTTTTTTAGGTTTTAATTGAATCAATAATGAACTTATTCAATTGTCTATTATGAATTCAGTGGAACTCCTATTATTTGTCTATTGGTTTTCCCTCTTTTTCTAAATTAACTGCAAAAACTTTGTATAAGAGGTGAAAAGCTTAAACCACTTAGATCCCCTTTCAAGATTTGATCAAAAAAATCATGCATCCTAATTTTACACCATAACATCAAATTGTATTTTTGTATCACGTGTCTTGATGTATTCTCTCCCACAAAGTTACATCATATCGAAAATCAAATCTTAAAGTAAGTGTATTCAACATTAGTTTTATATTTTAATTCTATTTTATGATCTTTATATCATTTTATTTTATTTTTTGCATAATTTCTTCATAACCCTCTAATTTAGTTGTGTTTACTTCCCTTCATTTAGCTATTTCTAACTCAATTATTGATTTTTACTATAGCATATATGTCTCTCTAACATAATTACCAAATCTTTGTTAATAAGATTTTAGTTTCATACTAAAAAAATTTTGATTATATAATTTCTAACATAATTGTCATAATATTTTTTTTTTTTTTTGCAATTGCAGGTGACATACTATAAATTTCTATTCAAGTGAATAACAAAAGAGATATTTTTTAACAACTACTCCTCTGTATTTTTCTATACTATTT
>CAAKMY010011912.1:0-19409 GCA_901111285.1 Corrigiola litoralis
AGAGCAACTACCATGACAAGTGTATCGCATTGATGCTTATGCCAGATATAAATATATAGCCCAATAAGGATACTACATATATTAGTGAGTGACTTATCAACATACTACTAGACAGTTTACATTGTAGTTATTTTTTTGTTTTCATTATTTTTCCCTTGTCTTTTTTTTTTTTTTACTACTAATACTAATATATTGTAAACATGTATTGAATGTTCTCATATTACTCGAACATTGGCTAATGAAACAGTAACTAGCATGGGACACCCAATCTAATTGTTGATTTTTATAATGGCTAAGTCAGTAGTAGAACAATTACGCAACGGATACAACTTGAAACTACGTATTCGATCATTAAATGGATACAAATTTAAACAAACTATGTTATTGCATTACAATTTCAAAAATCATGCATAGTCATCACTTTGGGTATGGAACCCCATATTCAACATCTTTTACAACCTCATATGCACCATATTCTCCGTCTGATGTTAAGTCATATTTCAGAGCTTGATCGACGTCACTTTGTTCCCACTGAGAGATCATAAATGTTTGTGTGTCCTACTTGATTGCATTACTTATGTGAAGCCTATCTAAGTATATAATCTGTGTAGGAGATTAAATGAGCGAATGTATATTTAAATTACTTTGTAAAGAACAAATGTAAACGAAAATAGGAATTCAATCGAATATTGTTCTATCCATCGCTTCCATTACTTGGAAACTGTTTTGAAACGTGCCATTGACCCTGAACTAGCTTTGGGAAGATATGGCAGAGCAAAAGATACTCTCACTTCGTGTTCATCTTGATAAGGAAACAAATGTTTCCGATTCACCAAATCCACATAATCAAATCCTCTGATCACCTATATCATCTATTGTTAGTAATTATCAATTAGGTTCAATTATGACTTATTTCTAGTGATTGGCTCATATCTATATTTAGTTGTATATTGATTGTACTTAGTTTATTTTCAGCACTATAATATTTATAATTAAGGTAGTTGTCTCCTTGTAAACTAGCATATAGGTGTACTTCATCAATCATAATACTTAAGTTTTCCAACCATTCTTGAAGGCTTCACTCTCTACTTTTACTTTACACTCTCCTATTCTTTACACATCATGCTCGCTTTATCAATCATTGAAAACGATGTTTTTCATCACTTGCATACTAAGCTGCACTTAAGCCTTTTATGGAAATCAATTTTTAGGAATATATGATGAACGAGAAGGTCTTCCCACTCTGCGTTCATATGAGGCATTGTATTTATGGACTAATGAAGTGAAGTGCAAAGCTCGGCAAAATGAAGTAAACTAGAAAGCTTTAGTGTGAATTGTGCGGCCATGGATATTCACATTTATTGTGGTCCCTTGATATCCGATATATTGTTGGGAAGATTACATTTGTGTGTATTAATTTAGTTAGAATAACATAAATGGATGGATATGGATACTATAATTTATAATTTATTTGCGAATTTAATAGAAATAGATTTAAAATTCTTTTGCGAATTTAAAATTATGACACCAGTACCTTGGATTAGGGTTAGGGTTTGTTGGATCCTAAATAAACGATGACATTAGTACCTCAAATTAGGGTTAGGGTTTGTTGGATCAGCTTTCGCATTAAAGTTAGGGTTACGGTTTGTACTTTGTTAGTGTTAGGATTTACATGGTTTAGGGTGTATGACCATTGTTTGTGGAAACCATTTAGAAACCATTGTTTGAGATTGCAATTGAACAAATTAACCATTGTTTGTTTGTGGGTGTTCAAACCAATGGATAAACAACTTTTTGATAATTTATTGGTTAGAGTTTATTGGTTTGTGTGTATTTTGCGTTAGACATTATATTAGGGGGTATTTTCTGGTATACATGATGTTAGGATTAGGGTTTAGGTGGTTTAAGGTGTATACCATTGCGTTATGGTTTATGTTTTATTGTTAACTAGGGGGATTAGTTAATATTGTTAATTTATTTGTTGGTTTTTAATAATTTGTGGGTATATTTAATTATACATGATGTTACGGTTAGGGTATAGTTGGTTTAGTGTGTTATTTCAATTTATTATGGTCGAAACCATTAATTAAAACCAATATTGTTTTATAAGTGTTTTTGGTTTTTTATATTGTTTATGTTGTGTAATATTGTTGTACTCACTTATATCAATTATATATATTGTCAAGTATATTAATATTTGAAGTTAGTTTCAATAGGTTGAATCCAGACTTTGTTTGTTCTAGCTTATTTAATAGTTAAGGTTATAGAGGAACTTTTTTTTTGGAGGGGGGGGGGGGTTATAGAGTAACTTGGTTTGTGCTTTATAACTAATAACTAAGGAAGAATAGGAAATTATATTTCTACAATAGAGTATTCAAGACAGATCGATTAAAGTTGATATGAGGACCAATTACTTGACATGGTAGTGGATTAAGATTAAACCAAGATTCGTGTTCATCGTTACAAAACCATTTTTATTTGCTTTATTAGATTGTTAGTTAATTAGATAACTCAAACTTAAAATCTCCCCCATTGATTACATAAACACTTAGTTTCTAGGTGTTTGCTATGTTTCCGAGATAAATTGCATCCTTTTCCCGTGGATACGATTCCTACTTCCCTACTACTTTATTGCGTCAGGGTTTAATTTTGACAGCACACGACTTTAGCTCGTCAAATTTTGGCGCCGTTGCCGGGGAAAGGTAATAGCTTTAAGATTTTGTGTGTTGCGTTCTTGGTTTAAATCGTTTTGATTTTGGTTTATGGTTCGTACTCGTTCTAATAAAAAAGATTCGGTTTAAACCCGAAATAGAAAGGTTTTATCGCTAGTCATTGAGAGAAAACCGAGCGAATCGTCGCATTTAACCTTTCACAATTGCTTCTAGTTGAAGACGAGGAGAGTATTCGTTCTTCACTAGAAGCAACTATTTTTTATTTTGTTTTGGGTGATTAAGGAGAATTCAATATGCTTCCTACTCCGCTTGAAGCAAAGACTTTCAGGGAACTCTCTACCCCTCAATATGAGCAGCAACCCCTATTTCTGGTCTACATGCAACTACATTCATCATTCATCCATTCATCTTCTCTGACTGTTTGACTGAAACAAATCCCTAACTCAATGACAACAACATCTCTTATTTCAGGTTATCGAATTTCCATCTTCTCAGTTATTATCATCAATTATTTTGCAAGTTTATTTCTTATTATGTATTTGCATGCTTAATTTCGTTGTTGAAAAACAAGCTGATTTATTACATAAAGGTTGAAATAAACATAAAACAATTAAAGGCTAGAAAGAAAAATAGACTTTACAATCACTAGATCATGCTTGCAAGGTATGTACCAAATATGTTTTGTAACGAAATTAGAAATTTGTATTAATATGATTTGTATTAGCATTACAAGTAAACATACAATTGAGTTCTCTAATGTTTCCGATTCGGACCCAACATAACCTAGGAGCTCTCGTGCTACATTGGAAGATAGTATAATTAAAATGAGAAAGGTTGTGAAACCTAGTCTGGCCAACTTCATATTCAAACCGAATTTCTATGTTACTCTAGACTTCTTCCAAAACCAAATGTCTGCTTCAGACTTCATAATACTATATGTATGAAGCGTAAGTATTATCACTTTCTACATATTTCTTCCAAAACCAATGTATGCTCCAGACTTCTTCGCCTATGGTAGACTGTGTGACATGAGATGTCTTTGGCACCAATAGAGTTATGAAGATAGCTAAGAAGATATCCCAAGTTCGAGAAAAGCAGAAAGATTCTCTTATTAAATCTGCAAAAGAGTAACACCGATACTAAAGCTGAATTAAGGATTAATCCTATAGACTTTGATTCTTGAGGATATGTTACCTCTAGCCACCCATTTGGTGTTGTTAGACATCAATTTACAACTACCTTAATGGAGAAAAATGGGTTGAGAAAAAAGTGTGTCTTGATGGTGGAAAATTGGGTGAAAGGTGGTGATTGAGTAGAGAAATATTGTGAGCTCTTCTAAGCTTAGTAAAGGTTATTAAGTGGGTCTCTTATATCAAAGTTATCAATACACTGCGTACAATTTATTATACAAATTTATAATATATCAGCGTTTAATGTTTAGGATTCCTTTTATTTTCTTTTAAAGTTTTCAATGACGGATATATAAATTTGGCTATGGAGGTGCGGAAATAGATTAACTAGAAAAATCAAAATCAAAATTTAATATACATAATTAATTTTCAACGACATAAAAAGTATTATTCATAATATTATAAATTATTTTAATGTACAAAATGTTCATATACCTTATTATATTAAATGATGTATTTCCAATGATGTATACTTTCTATATACTTTTTCATAAGCAACTATATGTTTTGAGACTAAAATATAAATAATGTTTCTTTAGTGTATACTATATATTATATTTTGCATATTATATTTTATACTCATTAAGAAGACTAAATAGTTATGCAATAATTTTGTATACCCATTAAGAAGACTAGATTTAAACTATATTTGTAAAAGAAAGAACACAAATTATTGTGGATTGAGATCAGAGTTTGTTATTAATGCTTTTAATTAAAAAAGATTTGTATATAAATTGTTTGTATCCATGTTTAATAATACTCTTGTCGTTGAATGTAAAAAAAAATTGTTGTACAATGGTGCTTATTTGAAAAATAAATTGTTATATATACATGTATCTAAATCATTTGATGTTGTAAAATGTAATTATAATGTTCTTGTTTCTCCATACATAAATTTTTCAACTCGGAATATAAAAATAATGATGACAACAAACACTCATAGTACATTATGTCAAAGAAAAGTTAATTATACTGTTGCGATTATTATCATACTGTTAGATTTAATTGCCATTTGTAGGTTTTGAAAAAATTACATAGTGAGGAATAATTGTACTAAATATGACATGATGGAAAGTAAGGACATAATAATGTGACACAATATTATGGAAGATGACGTGACGTGACGCAATATTTGTGCTTGAATGGATTTTAAAAGTATGTTATTGTAAATAAATTAAGAGAGTACAATGGCTTTGTCGAGAGAAACATGAGATAAAGAGTCATAACATCTAGATCCTCTTCTACAGCCAACCCAATACTATGTCCCAAATCTAAGCAATCTGAGTACAGATTCAAGGTACGTTTTGTCCGTTTTCCAAATCAAAGTACCAAAGGTATGACTTGGATGTCAGGACTCTTAATTTTTTATTGGATCTTTCATCTTATCTTATTAGGATTATTCCAATTATTCCTAACTATGACTTGCATCATCTTGAGAATATCTTGTCACCAAAATCGTATTCAAAAAACATTTCCACTGCAATAGTGATTGTGATATATTACAAAGGTAACACTGTCAATAGGCGTTAAGTCATACCTTCTGAAGCACCATAAACAGGTAAAATTTATGAAAATGTCTAATTATTCCCGACAGGTTAACTTAATCAGAACAGTTGGTGTTTGCTGTGCAACTGATCATGAAATGCAGCAGCATAATCCCCAAACTGCAGGTCTGTGGGTGGATGCAGAGTGAAAACATATGAAATGGGACTACATACTACAAAAGGTCTGTTAGTATTGACAGCATCAGGCAAAGCTCCAAAGGTTGACTCATCGAACGGAAATGACTTCGCTAGAAAGAAGAAGCAATCTCTTCCCAACTTCTCCACCTGAGACACCATAGATAACAAGTGAATATTCTTTCATGGGACTCAACCTGATGATAAAGAGCTTTAAAATCCACAATACATCAACCAACTTGGAACCATTAATGCCTCTAACATGAAATACATTTCAGTACATAGTGAGAGACAGCAAGTATCTTAGAAAAACTTCTCAGATGGAAACGGATACATCAAACATAATGTATATAGACAAGCCAGCTGTAACGGAGACACGTGGGTAGTGTTGAATCAATAACGGTTCTTGATCAACAATGGTCAATAAAGCCGGTTGAGAAGCCATCAGGATAGGATAACGAGTTGTGTCATTCAAAGTGGACTCCTTTTAAGATATACTGCTCGCCACGATATTTGTGGCTTAGCTCTTTGTGCCTCCTGCAGGTTTTCTTTTATAGAGAGAGCGAGTCAGAGGAGCGCTCTGGAAGATCGGGCTGCTCCGCAAAACAGAGATTTTTAGTTTGTCCCTCTACTATATGTGGTCGGCCTTCTTTCTCTTGATGGAATATAACAATGCCCAAGCTCCAGCTTTGCTTGCACTCTTCACCGGCGCTCGCGCCCAATCATTCCTTTTCCACCAATGCATTATCTAACTACTAATTTCTCTAACCGAGTGAGGATAGACCCTGCATCATGGCTTTCAGAGGGGCCGTCTGTGTATCATCATTCGATACACAGGTCAACGGTCATTTCATTGAAGGAGTGAAGGTCACAGGGTCGTAGTTCGTAGGGGTGGTGTTGGGTTGAACAGGTTTGTGTCTAGGTGTTGGTCATGGGGTTATGGTCGATATAGGTAGCAGGGTCATGGTGGATGTAGGTTGTAAGGTCATGCTGGTGGTCAAATAGGGTGGTTGCAAAAAACTCTGGTGGTGTTGGGTGGCAGCCTATCGTGAATGGGGAAAAGGAAAGAAATAATAACTGAGAAGAGGGAAATAGGGAGTCAGGAAGAGGCTTCACGCACAGTACATCTCACTCTCGCGCTATTAATCGTCGTTGATCAACAACGGTTATTGATTCAACATTACTTGGAGAACGTGCGCCTGAAACAATATGCTATTCTAAAAGGCAGGCCAGCTATGCACCGCAATTTTAAGCAGAATTATTTTGGAAACATTACATGACAACATGATCAAAGCCAGGTCAATTGCAGTTGAAATTGAAGTACCTGTAGGTGAGAGAACCTGATGTTGTTCATAACAAGGATGACACGCATGTCAAACAATGTATCTGCCAATATACGGGCCGCCAAATGCTCAAAGAAGCTCTGCACAAGACGCTTTTGCTTTTCTGAACTTTCATCACCATCAAAATTCGGAAACCAGAAGATCCGCTTCACCTCATTCCAAGGAATAGGAAACTCAGATGCTCCAGAAGTAAAAATCTCCAAAGGATAATAAGTTCCCCACAAAATTTTAACACCAGACAGTAATGCATCATATATAGAGGTCTCAGATAGAGAGGTTGTGGAGATAATTTTTGATGGATTATAATGTTGAGAGAAGTTCATAGAAAAATGTAAGTCTGTATCATCCAATAGCAATAGACGACCTTCTGATGATATAGGAAATAGTTTTATAAGTTCTGCAGCATCGGCAGCCTCGTCTTCAGGAACACATAAACTTGGTCTAGATGACACAACTCGCGAACCAGTATCATGAGAAAAGACGCATGCCTCACCATTCCGGCAACCCTGCATAATAATTCTCACAACTATTATACTGTGTACGATGAGGGTAACTAAACACAAGCATAATGATTTCAGGAAATATAACACAGCAAAGACGAGGAGGCACTGGCAGGACGAGGGTTGAGGGGCAAGGTATAATAAAAACACCACGTCTGAACCATAAAAAACGACCATGCAGAAAACAAGAACTGAGCTGTTACCCAAAATCCATTATCACTAGTACCTACATTTCTCCCACGGTAAACGGAAAATATTTATACCTGAAAAGAGGCAAAGAATTTGCATAAAGGCCTTTTGGATTGCAGTGAATGGGAGAAAGGGCAATCACTGCCCCTGTTACAGAACCCTTGGAAAAAGTACACACACACTTCTGCGTTAAAAAGTGACTCTTTCTCATTACGATGTTGATTAGTCTCCTCAATGAAGTCGTCTGTATGCTGAACTCGGATCTGCCAAGCAAGACTACTTAAGAAAAAGCAGAATAACATGAAATCAAAACATGGGGATCACATAAAAGGTACCTCTTTGATAGCATTCACAAACTTCTCCGCCACATTTTGAGTCCGGAAGTGTTGAGATGAAACATATGGCATTGCAAGGCACTTTTTTGATTCATTGAGCTCATTGTCCCCAAGAAAAGCAGCTTCATCATTACATGGCTGACATTCTAGAAGGCATGTATGAGTAAATTCATATGGATCATAGTAAGATGGTAAGCCAGACGAATTGGCAAAGAATTTGGGCCGATACCGATGCAACGAACACAAAATATCATCATCTGCATAGGAAAACTCCACGTATCAAACACTACCTCATACAAGAGCCCCTAATGTCTTGACAACCATAGCAACATACATATCTCAGAGATTTGATGCATCGAGGACTGTAATAGATTGTGAAAGGAGCACCATTCTTCTTCTATTCTGGAAAGCAATGCCTGTGGAGCTTTCACCTCGTCCACATTTAAAAACTGTTTCAAACGCTCCAGCCGAAGCTTATCCTTCATATAGCAGTTCAATGTACACGTTATGACAGTTTTCTACTCTTACCAAAATTGATCTCCTTTTGGTTTAAAGATACATACCTTAAATACACGTTGCCAAAATTGATAAGAGCACAGATTTGCCAAGAAAACAACTTCCTTCTTCCCAGTCAGAGAAGGATTCTCTCCCTCTGCAGAATAGTAGGAATCTGTATATTCCATGAACTGCACCATAACCAATATTTAAATTACAGATGCATAAAAAACCATGCCGATCGAAATTACAGATTTACAATTACATGGTTGGACATGCTACACTGATAGTACCAAATGTTCCTGGCCAAAGGGGCGAACTATAGGATGTGGCTGTGTATCCATCAAGATGCCAAGTAGAATCCCCTCATGTAACATTCCAGCATCAGCAAATTTGATTACCAACATGGAAGCATCAAATGACAAGGAGAAACTGCTGAGCACTCGTCCATAAAAGGTAGGCTCATACCGACCTCTTGGATGTGATTTCTTAAGGGCCTTTATATTTACAAGTAAGTTAAGTGCATCTTCTATAATATCAACATCTGGTGGGTCCAAAGCCTTCTGTGACAAAGCTGACACAAAACACAAATGTTACAATCCCACTCGAGCTACTGGCAACCTTGTATTTGAGGTACCATTCTATGACAGAGAGAACGACTACTGACAAATCCCTGAGTGAAGACCCAGCCTACCTTCGAAATTATTAGAACTATTGCTGCAGGCAAAGATATTTCATCATATGACAGCACTGACTAAAAACACCAAACACGACATTAAGCAGAAGTATGGATCCACCACCAGATAGTATTATTTTAAGGAACTCATAAAGCAAAAATCTACCACTTCTCCAAGGTGGAATTTTAGGATACTGAACAGTACAAAAAGCATAATGATACATAGAACTGACAAACCAAGAGCTTGTAGTTGATGGATGAACCCTGAAATGACAAAGCCTCAAGGCCAAAGATCTTGGATAAAGCAAGAACATTTCGAGAGAGATAACCCACACCACTCCTTTACTTTTGAACTAAAACTGCAAGAATCTTCTTTTCTAGAAACTAATAAATATGTACCAGACCCATTGTTTTTTTTTTTTTTTTCGGGTACATTGTAACAGACCCATTGTCACAAAATAAGACTCTGGCCTCAATTGGCAGCAATTCAAGAAAAAATGAAGAAAAAAGATTTAAAAGGAAACCTTTTGGGTCATTGATCAATTTTGATTCCGCACAGCAGACAAGAAGCACCTGTAGTCTCAGTGATAGCTTGAGTATCGCAGGAGACTCATAATCGGGCAGCTTAGCGAAAAAAGATCCTGTTACCAACCTATATATCTGGCCATCACATGTTCGGCCAGTTCTTCCTTTACGTTGGTCAGCCTACACCATAATTTTCTTTACAGGATTAAATAATTGACTATTGTAACATAAGTTTACTTCATAACTATACTCAAGCAATACCTGAGACTTGGAAACCCAGACAAGATCAGCAGCATCCCTTTTCCGATTCCCATCCCAGTAAACTTGTAAAGACCGACAGGAATCAATGACATGGGCAACTTCAGGAATTGTTACTGATGATTCAGCAATATTAGTGGCTAATATCACCTGCAAAAAGTACTTCTTAACATCAATATGAACCTCACAAATATAATAAAAGGCTTAAAATCAGAGTTATGGGGAAACGAGAACAAAAAGATAATAATAACAATAATAACAATACTATCCTTTGCAAGAACACTATAGATATACTCCCTGTTGAATGCAAGGACCTCTTCTAAATGCAGTAATAAGCCTGGGCTATCAGTTGAGTAAGTCCTCAACCAAAACTATCCTCTTCAAACGACAAACACTCCCCGCCCCACACTCTCCTCCAACACACAGACACACAGAGACAGTCCTATGTACATACAAAAATACCTATGTACACACACAGAGAAGGGAAGAGGAGGGGAGCAGGGGAGAGAATTGATGGATGAGGTGGGTTCGTGAAAGAGAATTCCGAATCTCTCCAATTTGGCGGGAATCCTCAAGGAGCTTCTTTCCAAGTTCTTTAACAAATGAGGGGTCTTCCAAATTGGTACTTCCCTCCCCCACCCATTTCCTATCCAAACGATTCCCCCCACCCGCCCTCTTTCTGCAGCAGAATCCTCTCTTTGGATTCGCTGGCGATCCAGAATGCTCTTATTCTGCTTTTATTTGGACTATAACTCTGCTTGTGTTTAGGAGTAAATATAGGGGCTCAAAACTGGCAAGCAAAATAAAACAAGCCTCTAAGTACTGCAAGGAGACTTCTAACAAATGAAGATTTATCAATTGTTCATGAAGCAGCACATTGATCAATAAAAACTAGTTATTTTTTCATTGCTTTTGTACAAGGTGCTGATAGGCCTTTACTAGCTAGCTTATTGAGTTATTGCAGAATTGCTTACAATTACAACACAGGGGAGCATATGAAGATCAATATGCAAGAAACCTTCCTAGATGATATCCTTGCATACTCTACTAATTCTATCCCCCCCCCCCCCTCTATTGTAGATTCTGCGTAACAGATTAAATCTTATAAGTGATTCTACTTCAGTAATTTAGCTCCTTAGCCCTAATTAGTTTAATGTATATCTTTACTTTCCGTAGAAAAACAGCTTTTGATAAAGAAAAAAGAAACACCTTCCTCGCGATGTTTATTCTCTCTGAAGTGCAGCCACCTTTAGGCATTTTCTGGTGACAAGTTGAACCTAGCTGACCAAAGCACCAAACTGCACTCTCGTAAACCTTTCTTCATCAAATATTTTTATAAGTTGACATATGAATCTTATGGTACAAGTTTTTTATGAAATGATACAACCAAACCTCATAGTTCCTTCGGAAAACAATCCCCAATCCCTCTCCCCCCTTTCCTGGGCAAAAATATTTGCTCTGGTATTCGACCAGCTCAATTCTCTCATCACATTAAACTCCATGGGTGAAATTATAAAGCATTAAACAATAAGAGTTCAGAGAACCAGTAACTAGGGGGGGGGGGGGTTCATAAAGGAGTCCAAGCGACTGACATAAGGTTCATCTGTCAACTTGAATCCCGATTCCACTGTAATCTGGCTAACGGTGGCTACCCTCAGACAGAAGTAACTAAAAATGTATACTTTTTCTATTTTTCTCTCTCTAAATAAGTTCTATTGTTTCTTACTTTATTTTCTTTTTTTTTTTTTTTTTTTTGGGGGGGGGGGGGATTTTAAAGGAGGGTTTTGACAATATTCTTTTTTCTTAATTCTTACAGTAGTTTCATTTCTTAACTTTTCTAAGATATGTCAGTATTTTCAGTTAAATTCTATAGTATTTTACAAGAAGAACATAGTCAAATATTTGTAAATTTCACCCTGAAGAGTCTAGCAAAACAATCTTTATGGGATCAGGAGGAGAATGATAGGCCACCAGATCCATCTTAAGCTGCAACTCATTCGGTGGTTAAGCACAATACTCATGGATTTTTTATTTTTAGGAAGCAAGACAAATAAATTATCCCAATTCTTCAGACTTCAACTCAAAAGATGACAGCAATGTCCTCCGCTTCCTTTTTACCTCCCGATAAACTAAAGCTTTTATTGTTCATATCTTGTAAATTAGTTGAGCACCAAAGGAAATTCTCCATGCTGCTAGACAACTAGAAAAGGTGCATGTGATCTACATTTAACATTTGACAGTTTATCAAAGGTTACAAAAATATCTCCATATTAGAAAAAATTTGTTCCTAAAGAGATAGGAGAGCAGATTAAAAAACAAAAACACTACCCTTCAACCTAAGCAAGACTCTGATCTAGTCGATAATAATTCACGGCTTGCATGATTCAGATCACTGATTAGATATGTAACAATTGACAGTAGAGATAGCAAAAACTTAAATGCACCTTACGATGAGACTTCGATATCTTCATAGCCATCAAAGCTTGCTCTGTATCTACACTGCTGTGCAAAATATGGACCTTGAAACATGAACTGAAAGGCTTTAACAAGACCCACTGCTGCTCTAGTGAATAGTAAGTTGGAAGAAAAATTAATATACTCTTTTCAATATCTGGCTCATTTCCATGTATGTGCAAGACCAATTCATGGATAAGTTTGTGCACGTCAATCTTGATATCAGCCTTGGCCGTGGATGGGGCTATGCCGCAACAGTATTTCACAGATAACGAATCTGAAGAATCTGAACTCTCCTCAAGAAGTTGAGCGACCTGTCAGTAAATGTACCATAAAACAATGTCAGCTGGATAAATCTAATCATGACCTAATTTACCAATTAGTTTAGAAGTAAAAATATGTTGCTAAACACTAGCTTTAAGCATACAGAAACAAACAAACTTAATTGCTTCACGCAATTGTAATTGCAAATTTCATGTAGAAACATTTACATCGATGTTAAAAGGATGCATCCATCAATCAAAATGAGAAATACATAGACGTTTCCAGGAACCATCAATGATTCAAAGCATGAAAATACCATGCTACTACTTATAGGAAACATGCAATACAAGTTCAACCTAAAGCAGAAACAAACATACGGCGTTAAAATGGAGTGAGGCCTATAGCTTAAATTATTCAATGATGTATAGAAACAAATCATCCAACTATGAAGTGAAATTATTATTAAAGTGTTGCTTTCACGTATGGTAAGATGGAGTCACGTGAATGCAAAGCCACTCTTACTTCAATTCCAATTCAAAAGTTACCATCTATTATAGGCAGAAAATCTATGTCCCACAATCTCAAACTCATATGACATTCTATCAACACGAAAGCAGTCACTAGAATCAAGCATTCCTCGCAGACCAGTTAATCTGCAATTCAGTATGTCCCCCACAATCTCTTTCTTCTCCCTCTACAAACAGCAAATTGTGAGTAGGCTTTAAAAAATCTCATCCACAAACACAGTTCATGGAAGAAAACTCCTCTTCAGCCTAATCTTCTCTACTTCCTCTTTAACCAGCAATTAGTGAGTAGTGAGTAGTGAGTAGTGACTATACCCAACCAACCAGCCCACCAGGAGAGATAACATGACCAGATAAATGAGTTTAAGTTCCGCCAAGGTCGTACTTTTCATGCCTTGAAACAACATAGCCCACCAGGAGACATAACATTGACACTTGACAGTAAGTGCGGAACTATTTGAAGCTTCATTAATTCGAGAGTAGAGGAAGCTAAAAATCAAGTAATAACTGAACATTTCTTTCCACCAGCTTATGGTGAAATGAATAGAAGAATGTCTTCATATCACAACCAATAAGCACAGGCAATGGTTTACAACCCAAACCTTGAAACATGCTGTTCTCTATGTCAAAGCACTCTGACCAATAATATTATGGTCATTCGACATCTAAAAACTTTCACATCACCAGAACTCCATAATGACCAGCTGGGTTTGATTGCTTGAGGTTTAGGCAAAATGACAGACCAAAAAATAGCGGCCAATCTGCACAATCCCAACTTCTAGCATATAGTAAAGTGGACAGAAAATAGTAATTAAACTAACTGCCATTTTACCAAAGAAATAACACTGAAGGGTGGGGGGTGGTGCACTAGTGCTAATGAGGAGGCATTCAAGTAAATTTACAACCATATTCAAGCTCTTCAAAGAATCCAATTTCCTCACTAGTTATATGACAAGGAAATGTTGTTCAAAAACATGCAAACATGTGCTGCATATCTTAACCAGATAGGTAGCTAAAACGCTCAAGAAGATCTTATAACAAAGTGCAGAATCATAATGTGAAACCCTGAAGCACGTAAAAAGAGCTCCTTCAAGAGGCAGGCCTCCATGGAAAAGCACAAAAATATAACTTTAGAAAATTAACCTGCTCAAGGTAAAGGATTTTGCGCTGAAAATTGGTGTGCTGACCAGAACTAGGGATAGCAAGGACTTCAACTCTTTCTTCCCTACCAAGATCCTTAAAGTAATCCCTATATTTAGAAATATCAGCAGTTGCGGACATCAATACCAGCCTGCAAAACAAAAAGCCCATCAGGCCACTAGTGCAAAAACATCTCTAGAAACAAAATAAAGCAAGAAAACGTCCCAGCAATGCACTGAAGATAGCAGCAAAACAATCAGAATAGGGCCACGTCTCAATTTCTAGTTTTACAAATAACTCCTTGCACTATAAGGTAAAACTAGCAACTGGTACTATAGACACAGTGAGCAAAAGTGAAATGTACAGCACAAAGATGCAGTACACTCCAACTTCTACTTTTGCTAGTTTCAGTCAAATGCCAAGTTGATCCCCAAAAGGTGTCACAGAATTTATTATTGCAACGAAAATCCTGGGTAAAATTATGAATCAGTCTCTTGCAAAGTTTAATCGCGGACTGCTTAGAACAATCGACTAAAAGGAGAGACAAAGAAATTTCTATGCAGAGGAAAGGAAGTAAGAGAATAAAAGAAAGAAAATTAAACAAAGGAAACCTGATGTCTTTATTTTTCAGAAGAAACTGCTTTACACAGACAAGAACAAGATCAGATTCTACAGATCTCTCATGAACTTCATCGAGAATGATAGCCTTATACTTGAGCGCATTCATCCCCTTTTCTCGCATTTCCTCCAGCAGAACACCGGCAGTTTTAAAGATTATCTTTGAACTGCAACAAAATACAGGAAAAGGTCAAAAAGATGCCATTTTAGTGGTTAACCTCAATAAACGCAAAAGCAGCAACAATAAACGATAACAACAAGAGACAATCTCCTGATCATTTCTGTTGGAATCCAAAGAAAGTATTCCACTTACAAATGTGCTCTCGATAATGATTTATGCACATAGATAGGACGAGAAAAGGAAACCCTGACCAGCAAAAATGCATATCAAGAGACTTAATTTTAAAGTTCAACTAAATGCCAACTTTGAGCAACCAAGAAAAAGATTTTCTCACAATATATTTCATTAATGACATATTCCCATTACAAACCCACGGAAAAACATGCTAGGCAGACCAATAAAGTATATTGACATTTGACGTTCGGCCTTTGGTTGACAACAAAAATAGAAAATAAAGGATAAGTAAAGTGAGACACTCGTAAATAAAAAAAACAGTACCTGGATGATAAAACCTTAGAATGACCGATGTGGTAACCAACCTCCTCTCCAACTTCACATTGAAGCGCTTTTGCAACCATTCTAGCAACAGCTACAACGGCAAATCTTCGAGGCTGTGTACACATAATAGGAGTCATATTTGCTTCCCAGAGAAACATTGGAACTTGTGAGCTTTTCCCTATAAAATCAAAAACCATCCAGAATCAGAGCTACTAAAAAGGGAATATCAGCTTTAAATAATAATTGACAGTCATCCTCATCCAAATGATGAGTTTGCTAACAACACAAAACCGCAAACACTTATCAGGTTCTAAACACATATTCCTTTATGCTACACACATTCGTCTCCAAACAATAAGACATGGTGCCTTCATCTTCTCGTTTCTGTTGTCATTCCCCTTCACTGATCAATATAATCCACCTCCTCCAATTACTTAAAAAAAAACTCCATGCAGCAGCATTTTAGTGCCGGGTTAAGAGAGGCAACTTATTTTCATTTAACCCCTCTCTCTAATGACAACATACAAAAGTTTCCAGTTAATAAAATTCCAGGTGCAATACTACCACGTCATCCATGATATCTACCAACTATAACATGAAACATAGAAATAATCATTCCGACCGACAAGATAGGATCATCAAGTTACATTGGCTTCCTCAATTGTCAATAGAGCTCCAAACTCAGTTTTCACACTACAACCCACATAATTACTACATACAAGAAGTACGATCTCTTCAAAAATCATTAAATAACTAACTGATCATCAGTATAACATGAATAACGAGACCTTCAATAATCATTTCTGCTAAAAAAAGTTGGCCTTTAAGGGAATATTTCAGTCACATTGGCTCCTAAGTAGTGACATAGGGATCTAAATTCTGAATAATTCATAACTATTTCAGGCCAAACAACACATGAAAGGAAAACTATAAAAGAATTACTATAAAGAAAAGTCCTTAAGTCTATAGACTATTTATTTCATAATTGTCCGAAATTAGAAATGACCAAAAATGTTACTATACGTAACCCTATTGATACACTGCCTTCACTCCCATTACCACAAAAACCAATTACAACTTCCTCCAAAATTCAATAATTGATTGTTCGAAACAGAGAATGGTCAATATATAACGTCGTGCAACTCAAAATTTATACTACTCATATGTGATTCAAATACACATGAAGTATAATACAACAACAACAACAACAACATCATCATCAATACCCAAATGCCTACAAAGAGGCTCCCCAGCACGGTACGGTGGGTGGCAGACAGGCCATTTTTGATTGACCCTTAAGTATAATATCTCCAAAAAATAATTGGCAGACTCTCCACGATCCATTATATAATTGACTGACCATCATATTAACATGAGACCCAGAATCATCAATTCCGCCAACTAGATTATCATTTAGGAATTACATTCCCATCCCCAATTGTTCTATAGGATATGCTCAATCCAGGGTCTCCTCAAATCAAACAACACACCAACAAAATTTAAACTTTATATACTTCTTATATCAAAATGTTACGGAAACTACAAAAGGCAAATATAAGACATCATGGAACCTAGTTGTTACACTGCCTACACTCGCATTACCACAGCTACAAACTACAATCTCTTCAAAAACCACCCAATAAGTACTCCCTATGTTCCACTTTTAGGGTCCACATGTGACTATAGCGGTCAAAAGATGTGAACTTTGACCAATACCTTCTGCAACTATACAGCGTATCACAATTTGCTTAAAACCATAATTCCACATCCTTTGACCGCCAAAGTCAAATGTGCACGATATAAGTGGAACGGAGGGTATACTATACAAATTCCTCCACTCTACGCACTTCTCGTATCAAAATCGTGCCGAAACTACAAAAGACCAATATATCACATCATGTAACCTAATTGTAACAGCACAAACACACGCATCACCATTTACAACAACTACAAACCAAACTCTCTTTAAAACCATAACTCGACATCCTTTGATCGCCAAAGTCAAATGTGCACAATAAAAGTGTAATGAGGGAATACTATACAAATTCCTCAAAGCACTTCGCGTATCAAAATCATGCCGAAACTAACAAAAGGTTAATATATGACATCATTTAGCCTAATTGTTAGATCACAAACACATGCATTACTATTCACCACAACTACAAACCAAAATGTTTTCAAAAACTGCTAATTAATTATTAAATCACCATCCAATCATAATCATAACCACATTTTCATAACATAAATCATGCTCCCAAGAGCACGTGAAACTTTTTTGTACCTCTTATCATTAATCATTCCTTTTAAATTTTTGAAAACATACTTGCTCATCAAAGGTACATACAAGCACAAAAGTTATAAGAAAAACACTAAATGTTCGATAAACTCAAAACAGGAGCACGGATGCACCTAATAATTTGCCACCAAATATTAATTTCCTAGCAACTACATCATCAACTCAACAAATTCAACAAATGCAAACAATCAAGTACTTTATTTATTCTATTAAACACAAAAATAAATAAAACAATAGTGATCAACAATAATATCTAACATGCAACTAGCTCAAGAGGTTAGGGGTTCAAGTTTAGTTTTAGAAAGGAACTAGCTCAAGAGGTTAGAGCTCCCATATCCTAATCACGAGGTTAGGGGTTCAAGTCATATGAGCGACTTTGTGCGCACATTTCAGACCAAAACAAGAGCACAAAAGTTTTAGTTTCCTAGCAACTAAATCCTCAACACATGCAAACAATCAAGCACTTTATTCATTTTACTAAACATAAAAATGATTACACCAACATTGATCAACAATATTATCTAACATGCAACAAAAACAAAACTGACACATTATGAAAAAGGGTCTAATTCTAATTTTAAGTTATTAATAACAAATTAAGTTAAAGTAGTCACTATTCATTACCACCGTAGTAAAAGCGACCACTGTACGCCAAAAAAAATAACCACTTTATAACCCTCTAATTTAATTAAAGCAGTCACTTTCCATTAACACTATAACAAAAGTGACCACTCTACGCCAAAAAGTAACCACTCTAAAACCGTCTAATTTTAACAGTCTCGTACAGAACTTCATAAAACTGAAGTAAAGTAAATTATACCGCAACCAGTTTCGCCGACAATGAGAGTAACGCGGTTCTGCATAATTTTGTCAACAATCTTCTCCCTCATGGCACTTATGGGCAAACTCGCAAACTTCGACGCCGCGAACGGCGTCGAGTACGACGAACTCGCCGACGACGACGACGGCGATGACGGCGCCATTACAATCCTACTAAAATAAATCAACAAATATAAATTTTAGTTAATATTAATTCGTGGGAAAATTCCAAAATGTTTTTTCCTTTTTTTTTTTTGAAATGTTTTTTCCTTCTTCAGTACTCTTACTAGTGTCTTGCGCGCCTAGGGAGGGGGGATCGGGTGCGACGCAGGAGGGGAATGGGATGACACGTGGGAGGGTTTGATTGGATGGGGTGAGATGGGTGGTTGGATTGGTGACACGTGGAGGGATGTAGCGTGGATGTGAGGTATTGGATTGTTTTATGGCTTCGTGTGTAAGTCAGTTTGGTTTGACTGAGGTTGACTTTAGGGACCACTTAAAGAGTCGAAGACCCACTTCGTGAACTATGAGTCAAGTATGTCAGATTGTCGGATGACATGGGTCGAGGAATTTTTATCTTTCGTTTTGAATGAATTGGTCAAAGTGTTTAAAACGGAAATTGTTTAGTAGGGAAATAGGAATATTGTATAGGTTATTTGATTTTGAGGGTGAGTATATTATGAAAGATATATATTTTTAGAATGTTGTGAAATATTATGTATAGATTTTTTTTTATTTAAAAAGAATAAGGCTCTATTTGGTTTGGGGAAAAATGCCAAAACGAAAATGATTTTCTTAGGGCTCGTTTGGTAT
>CAAKMY010011978.1:0-28338 GCA_901111285.1 Corrigiola litoralis
TAGACTATTATCCACGAAAAAAACTCGTTTTGGGCCCGAAATGGAATCAGACGAAATTTGGCTGGAAATATCCTAAACACATATAATGAAGATTAAAACAAGAAAATTGGTAAAAAGTAGCTTCGGCGTAGCCCAAACCATCGGTTTTATCCTTTACTCACATGCTCGAATCGAGCGATAAACACACCGTAAATCTCCCAAGACGGAGCAATGACATTACCATATGCTCCATATATGATCCAATACACCCTAGGAGCATGCTAGGGCACTTTTGGAAATTTTTCCGGGAAATAAAAAATCGACCCAAAAAGCCGGTTTTTGTGGACTATTATCCACGAAAGAAACACTTTTCGATCCCGAAATGGAATCGGACGAAAATTATCAGGAGGCATCCTAAACATATATAATTAAGAATGGAATAAGAAAATTGGCAAAAAGTAGCCTAAACGGAGCCCAAACCATCAAAACCATGGCCACCAGCAACACCACACTGCGTTTCTAGTACCCAAAGACCATGCTGATTTGCAGCTCTATGATAATAGAACATATTCAGCAGCTTTACGTAAGTTATACAGAAGGTGGCTGACATTAAATGAAAACATTGAAGACACCCCAATATCCCATTACCAAGATGAAAATCTAACTTCCGCAATTCTGATACTTGCGATGCCAAAACTTGTGATAGAAAATGCACAAATGATTCTGGCAGTATTTGTAATCACGCCCATGTCCAAACACACAAGTTTCACCAGTATCGACAAGTACTTTCGATTCAAATTCTTAACAACACAACCGAATGTAAAATGCATCTCAATTCAACGTTTTGCACACTCTGCATTCGTCAATGTGTCTCTCGCTTCCACCCTCTTCCTCGACATGTACTACTCACTCGTAAATCCTCCTCCTCAAGAAGACGCTTAATCTATAAAGGCTCATGTACACTAATCCTAGATTACTCGGACGTGGGGATACCGATACATGCATCAGATTCGACAATTGAAAAAATCAAGCATGTGCTGACCCGGGTCGGAAGATAGGGCAACTTAGTAGCAACTAGACGGCAAAACCACCACACGACAATAACCCGAACAATGGCCATTTTAACTAACACCAACTACCGAAAACAACAACCTTCCAATACGAGACCGTCTAATTTTAAGACGGGCTTAAAGCGGTCACTTTATTTTAGTGTTGTTAAAAAGTGACCAGTTTAACTCAATTTTTTCTAACATGTGGCTACAAACTTGTTGTAGCTATTGTGGGATTTACCCAATTCGCGACCACGTCTAATTTTAATCAGAATTAAACCGTATCTTTTAACAATTTGAGCAGAATAATAACAAGACCCAAATCAAAGAGGCAAAAACCCCAATTAAAAGAACGATCAAAAGGGGCGAATTAATGGTCCGAAGCGCCGTCGTCTAGTGCCGAAAACACCCGTTGCTTAAACAGGAATGATGCTAATGAATAATGATGTGCTGGAGAAGACAATGTGTCTGTGAGTGTTTGAGTAAGAATGTAAGTAGATGATGATATAAGGTTCGATTTTTATTTGCGATTTTATAAATTTTTGATTAAAGATAAGTGTGTATTATTTTGGTACTTTGTCCATGAGTTTAACGCCTAGTTTTGGAAAGATCGTCTATTTTAATGATAAAACTCGACGGGTTTTATAGTGGCCCAGCAAAGACGATATATGTGTAATTTGAATTGGATATTGAAGGATGTTTGGGATGATATTACAAAGAATTTGTCTATTTCTATGATAAAAGTAGACAATTTTTTTCAATAAGGACAACAAATCAATTTAATACTTATCCTCCTAATTTAAAAACATACTAGTATTTGATTTGTGCGATGCACGGTTATGCTATTGTTGTTCGAGTACTTAAGAGCTTTTAGTGTTCATTACTTAGTTAAAATTGAAACCCCCAACCTCTTAGTTAGTTAAAATGAGGCAAGTAATTAACAAACTAATAACAAAGTCAGCTCAAACCACTAGCTTAAGAACATGGTTTTATTTCTTTCTTTTTTTTTGTATGTGGGGGTGTTGAACAAGTCGCACATAAAAAATCGAACCCCCTAACCTCTTAGGGCTCGCCTGGAATGAGGGTAATGATTATGGGGATAATGAGCAAAATAAAAGGGGTTGGAGTGGTGATGATGGTGGAGGAAGGAGGAAAATGGTGGGAGGAGGGTAATGGTTACCCCCAAAAAGGAGGGTAATAGTTTCCCACCTCCTAAATGGGGTGATAGTTACCCACCAAAATGGGTGGTCATTCCCCCAACAACCACTCCCACTCCCAACCACCACCACCCCATACATCTCCTCCTTTATTTACTTCCATTACCCCTTTAATAGTTTACCCTCAATCCAAGCGAGGCCTAGTCTTAGTTAGTTAGCCGACGATACTTCTAACCATTGTGACATTCAACCAAATAAGGTATGTATTTAACAAAGTAAGCTCAAACCACTAGCTCAAGAACAAGGTTTCTCTTTCTTTGTTTTTTTTTTGTTTGTTGACCCATACCCGAACATCAGATCCGAATGACCCGGCCCAAAGTAACCCGAACATCCGATTTTGACCCGAAGCTATAATCCGATATTTTGACCGAGACCCGAAATGACCCGATCCGAACTCAGCCTGACCCGATTATGACCCGATCCGAAATTGACCCAATCCGACATTGACTCGAACTGTCTCATTCAAAGCTTACACAATTTTATGAGTCCATGTAAAGGGTGCTGAAAAATCGCAAATAAAAATCGAACCTCTCAGCCTTTTAGTTAGAGGACGATACTTGTAACCACTAAAACATTTAGGGTATCCTAATAATAATAATAATAATAATAATAATAATAAATTCCCAACCTATTTAAAAATGGAGAGACAAAGTCAACGTTCATCATCAGGGGACCCCACATACCTCCCGGTGCGCAACCCTGTCACGGCGGCGGTGCGGTGGCCCACCATCGACGGGCCATTGGGACTGTCGGAGGAAGATGCAGAGACATATGCAAGGAGGTTTTATAAGTTTGGGTTTATGTTGTTGCCGTGGCTTTGGGCTCTTAATTGCTTCTACTTTTGGCCTGTCTTGAGGGCTTCCCACTCTTTCCCTTCTCTGCGCGGATGTAACTTATTAATCCTTCATTTCTTTATGTTTTGTTGGTTTTCTTGGTTGTTTCTTAGTTTGTTTTAATTTGATGAACTGTTTTGGTAAATGAATGTGAATTTGGTGACCTATTGCAGCTCTATTGATCATATGAAGACTTTTGATTTCATGTTTGTTATTTGTAGTTTAATCATTTGATGGAGGACTGATGAGTGTGGTTTTGATTTGATGATTTTTTTTTTTTTTTTGGGGGGGGGTTAATGATTGTGATTTCAGTGCCACATTTATGTTTTAGTGATTATGTGAATTGGGTTTCTTTTTGATTTCATGTTTTTTCTGTGTAGCTTTATAAAAAATCGATGGATGATTGGGTACCTCCTCTTGATTAACAGGCTAGATCTTTTTGATTATTAACTGATGGTGGATTAACAACAGGGATGTTCTTTTTTACCGAAGTTGTCTTGAGTCGGTAAGGCATTATGAAAGACTTTATATAAAAACTTTGAGCTTAACCTAGACGCCATAACCTCCAAAACATTAGATCACCTGCACGCTCTGCGACATTTAACTCGTATAGATCCTTAAATAGAAAATCGTATGCACTCTTAACTGTAACAACTCCACTCTCTGACATTCCCCAGCACTATCTGTCTTGCGGCTTGCGCTTGGTCAATTGGAATTGCCGGAGTGGGATGGTGGGTGCAAGAGGGGCTAATAGAGGGTAGAGGGTCAGTGACAGCCTGTTGTAGTTCAGCTTCACTAGCAGAGGCGGTGGCAGTCCTTGAAGCAGTCAAGTGGGCAAATAGCAAGAATGTTCTTGAAGTTGAGATACAAACAGATGCTGCTTGTCTTCTAAAGTTCTGCAGTACCCATGCTCAGTAGAGAGACAAAGATCTAGCCTGTTGTCTGTGATATCCTTTACCTTTCTTAGCTATTCTCATGTGTGTTTGTGGCCTTTGTAGGAAAGTTAGTAGAAATAGAGTCTCTAAGGCCCATGACCTGGCAGTCAATGCTCGGAAAAATGGGGCATTGCATAACAATCTCTAATTTATGTGGAGGTGACTGTAAAAAAAAAAAAAACATTTTAATTGAGGGTTAAGATGTGCAAATGTGCAATTCAATTTTGGGATGGATTATATGAACTGGTTGTCCTTGCAATTTCAGCTCTACGTACCACATATACCTTTTATTTATGCAATTTTCTGGATTATGTACTCAGATGGATTATGTACCACATATGAATTGGTTGTCCTTGTTATAGTAGTCTCTGGTGTGATCAACTTGATTTTGACAGTAGGGATTATGTACTCAGATGCATTATGATTGTTGATATTCAGCAAAGTGGGAAAGGGTTCCATTTCCAGACTTGAGTCGTTTATTGCAAGATCACTGGGCAGTTAGCAGATATTTTACATGTTTTGTAGTAAATATATTGCTTTAATCTGATTAGGCGTGACTCTTTGTGGTTATTCTAGCCTTAAGAGGGATTATAAAGTAAACAAGAGCTTTCGATGATCCTTGTAGCCATGTAGGGATCTAAGAGATATTGAATAAGGTTATACTTGATCTTGGGGGCCCAAAAACACAGTTTTCTAATGGAATGTGTGTAGTCTGCCTGGCCAAAACTGCGGCTTTTTTTGTTTTGAGATCTTTATCATCTGGATTTTATGATACACTACTGTTTCCTGCTCATGCTTTGTTAAAGCTTTACCTGCTTCCCAGAAGTTTTTCTCTGCAGATGTCGTTGCTTGATTAATGCCTTTGAATATCCCTCTCTGTCTCCCCAAACATATCTTGTGTTTGTTTTTAGATGCTACTCCTTATTAGTGAATTGTTCTGCAGCTATCTATGCCTTTCTCATTGATGCTGATTATTTCGTGAGGATCTTGTGTGCTTACTCAAATGCACCTTCTCTTTTTATGCAGATGTCGTCAGATCAGCTATAGGGTTCACAGTTGCTTCTGTTCTGATGTCTTCATGGGCATTAACTTTTTCAATTGGAGGGGAGAGTCTGTTCGGGCCAGTCTGGAATAAACTTGTAATGTACAATGTTGCTGACGAGTTAGGTTTAACAGGTTGGATGTAGCTACGTTCTTCATTTCTGCTTTGAGAGCAGGTGTCGTCCATAATGTATTTTATCTCTTGATAAGATGATGGTCTATGTTAAGCCCTTCGGGTCTCCTGTATTCTTCTCTGAGAGTAATCTGTCACTGGAGAACTGGTTTCTGTGAACAAATGACCAAATAACAGTATTTATGAGATGATAATCAGTAATCACTAGCATAGTAACATATCGCTTGTATAGCTCTTGCTCCTTTGACATTGTATTGTTATCTATGACCATCTTTTTCTCTACTGCTCTATGTCAGCCTGATCGAGGACAATTATACTCGATTAAGGCGAGTGTTCAGTGGCGATTTGGGTGTATCAAGGTTTACATTCATTTTTATTTCCCTCGGGTTTGTATTGAACTTGTAGTTTTAAAAGCACAGTAAATGTCAGAGATGTTTTTCTACCTTTTCTGGCCAATGTTCTGCTGGTAATAGATGTGCAGCAAAGTAATGGTTTAATTCGAAAAACACACGAAATTTGCCCGAAAGAGATGTTTGCCAGGCTTGTCAACATATAGATCAGATTCCACAGTCTCGAAGGATAAATAAGCAGCACATACTTTGATTCCAAGAATCAAGGGCCCCATGATGACCCAAAACACTTGGCCAAAACAAACACTGATAAGCAAACTAGCAAAGGACATTTACCAATGAGAATGAGGTAATCTCACCTTATCCACACTCTCACCACAAATCATAATTCCACATCATCTCCATCCCTCCACATCACTCCTGAAATCTTAATCAAAATCCATTTCTGCCCCATAACCAACTAAAACCACCATCTACTGCTCTTCATAACTCAACCAAGAAAACCAAAAACTTCTCCATTTCACAAGGCAAGTCATAAAATATTGAAATGGCGTCAATGAACTCTAGTGTCCTAGCATGCAGCTATGCCATCTCTGGCGCCGGGGCGTTGGAGCTTAGCTCCAAGGCTTCCTCAGTGTCCTGCGTTGCACCAACATCTTTTGGGGCTAGTGAGAAACTGCCCATGATCAAGGCTCAAAACCAGAACTTGAAGGAAGAAAAAGTTGATGGTAGGAGAGCTGCCCTTTTCGGGTTGGCTTCTGCTCTTGTTGCCACTTCTCTTACTGTTTCCTCCGCCAATGCTGGGGTCATTGAAGACTACCTTGAGAAGAGCAAAGCTAACAAGGTCAGTTGTATTTTTTTTCTTTTTTTTTTCTTTCAACTAAATTAATGTTTGATGTCTTAGTTTATATGGATGAATGATGATACCACATGAGCTATGCTGCCTATTCCTTTCTAATATAGCTAGTCATACTTCTGTTGGATGTTTATTCAGCATGTTGGTTGGATAGGAAGTTGGACATTCTTCAAGGGAAAACATTGAACTAGCTTGACAGCAACTTTGTATGTGACTCCTGAATAGTACTAGAACAAGACATGACATTGTGTTCTTTCTGTAACTAGGAGTTGAATGACAAGAAGAGGTTGGCGACTAGTGGTGCCAACTTTGCAAGAGCATTCACAGTGCAATTTGGATCCTGCAAATTCCCCGAGAACTTCACAGGCTGCCAAGATCTTGCCAAGCAAAAGGTTGGTCATCTTTTCTTCCCTGTGACAATTTGACAATACATCACATTATACTCTACAAATACAGGACATTCATTTTTATGTTTCAAAACAATAAGTGATGGCTTTAGTTTTCACTTTTCTAATTTATCATTTGTAGCCATTTGTTTTACTAATTAGTTTATTTGAGAGGTTTGTGGTAAATTGTAGTTATAATCAAATTTCTCATGAAATCATTAAGCTCAAGTAGGGAGCTAAACTGAAATTAAAGAACAGCGTGGATGATTTGTGTAATAAGTTGAAAAGTTCGAGTTAATTGGCTTCATATCAGACATAGATATAGATTTGTATGTAGTAAAACATTGAACATTCTTTAATCTGTTTCCTTTACCACCTTTCTTGAATGGTATGCAGAAAGTGCCATTCATTTCTGAAGATTTGGCGTTGGAATGCGAAGGCAAGGACAAATACAAGTGCGGTTCTAACGTTTTCTGGAAATGGTGAAAACTAAAGGAATTTTACATAGTTGTTGCATTCTCTGATCTCAGTCTCCTGTATCATGTACCTATTATTAAACTTAAAAGAAGAGGGGTTGAAGTGGTGATTTAGGCAACAATTTACAATCCACCAATTTCTGTATACAGTGATGCATGATGCATCCATTCTTGTCTGAAATCTGTTTCAGCCTAGTACCAATCATTCGATGCTAACGAAACTTCACTGCGATCGAATCAGATACAAAACAGTAGCAATACGACTGAAATATTTCTAACTAAAACTGATAAAATATCTACTTATTTCTCAACTACAGAAGTTCTGTTTCCTCTCTAATGTACTCGAATGTTCCTCTTCAAAGTTGAGGAACAATATATCCCATCTAAACAGACTGACAAAAAGAACTCGGAGAATGATAAATACGGAGTACAAAACAGCTCCGTGCAAAAAAACGCAACATGTTCTATCTGATGAAGAGAACCCAGTGTTATAATACAGAATACTACCTGGGCCTTCAGTGAGGCGCTCCATGATGTACATTGAGGCCTTGAGGGTATCAGTATGATCAAATATCAAACCAGGAAAGCAAACTGTGCGAGGTATAACAAGTGTCTTAAGTATGTCGAAATATATCATACGAAACAATGTAGGCAAGCTGTGTTTAATCATCTTGGAATCTCTGCATTAGTTTTCTTTAATTTGGACACCAAGCTAGAAAGTGGTTTAAAGTCGGGCTCACTGAGAATTCATTAGAACCCACATGATGATGATGAACTTATATTGAGCTAAAGGTTGGTCATCTTTTCTTCCCTTAACACAACTTGACAATGCATACTTTACGTTCCAAGAATATTAAGAATTTGTCATTTCTATATGTTTTAAACAATAATGTGTATTAGGCGTGGGCTCAACACCCGGATAGCTAAATAACACAAAGCCATAAAACAAACAGGCATTCCCAATGGGGCACCATGACACTTAAAACAAAGTCTACTAACAAATCCAATATTTTCAAGGGAACGTTCCCAATTGATACACTCAGCCGCAAAAATCAACCAATTGAAATTACCAAGATAAACCAAGAAAAAAACAAAAAAAGTTACGGAGTATAAAAGATTCAACATGGCTATTCTAGATTCCTCCTACGAGGCTACAAGTCTACAACCATAGGAATCCAAAGCTATTCGTCCTAAGTAACAACTATTCCTCCTTTCCAACCGCTTTGGTGTACGTTTGCTCAAAGCCTCTTTTTTTACATACAATTTGCAAACATAAAGTACCTCTCTTGCTACAAGAGAGTAGCAACAACTCTACGAGAAATGTAACGAGGAGTAAGGTTGGCCTAATGGTTGTGAATGTAATCTGCATGCGGGTTGTCCCAAGTTCGAATCCTCATAATGTACCCAAGATAAAAAATGTAATGTAACAATCACCAATTCACCGCTTAGCCTCAACAAAAAAAAAAGGTTGCTTATCATCTTCCGAACCTGAGAAGGTTTAGATATAGTCATTTATTCCTGGCTTCGCCCCTGCGACAAATACTCACAATGTGGCGAATCAGATTACGCATGCACTGGACCCGGCGTAGACCCACTTGGCGGACTTGGTGGACTCACAGCTGGAGGCGTAGCAGTAGCTGCTCCAGTTGCTGGAGGTGGCGGGGAAAGCACTAGCAATGGTGGCGATGGCGGCGAAACTTGTGGCAATGACGGCGGGGGTGGCATTGGGTTAGACTCAGGAGGGGTAGGAGGTGGGGGACTTTGGTCCGGACTCGAGTCTTGGTTCGGAGGTGGTGGTGGTGGATTATATTGGTTCGGTCTTGAGTCTTGGTTCGGAGGTGGTGGTGGTTTATATTGGCTCGGATATGGAGTAGTGGTAGTAGTCAATGGGGTTGGAAAGTCATTTGGATTAGAAGCACAGGAAGGATCATCAGCTGATGATGATTGAGAGCACTTGTGGGATTTCTTGAGGCCATGTTTTATGAGAGTGAACCCCAAGACTAGGCCAGTGACAGCTAGGACGATGATGATGAAGATGAAGATCTTGGTTGCCTTGCCAACGTAACACATTTTTTGGGGTGTCAAAGAGAGTCAAACTCAAAAGGTGATGATGGTCAAGTTATTATGATAATTAGTAAGGTTGGTGATTTTACTTTGGTATATGCTCTCTCATGCTCACTTTGTTACTTGGTGTTGTTTTACTCATTAGTGACCGAGTGACGAGGATTGGTGAGGACATTTGGTGGTGCTTGTTTACGGTGCCGCACGTGATAGGCATTAAGTAGATGAGAAGGTGGAGCGTGGGGAATTTATGGCAAAACTTGATATTAAGACAACTCTGGGCCAAATGGCACATTTTTAATCGCTTCTACGGCCTTATATGTGATTTTCTTTGTAAGAGAGTGGAGTGTGTTTAGTAGAGGATAGGCCAAAAGGCTAGTAATTTGGATAAACGGTCAATTGAAAAATTCCACCCTTAGACACGCTTGAAATTACATAAGAGAGGGTAAATAACGAAGAAACAAAATAAAAAACATCAAACAACAAGAATTGGCGATGGATATTGAGCAATTTGTGCACGATGACAAACTTTAATGGATAGCTAGGTTGCACATATATGGACAGGAATGGAATACGGACGTGGGACACAAATGTATTTTTGCCCCTTCTCTTACTATTCATTTGCCAATGCTGGGGTCATTGAAGACTGCTTTGAGAAGAGCTTAGTATTTCTCTTTTGGTTTTCTGCTAATCAAGGTTTTTTTTTTTTTTTTTTACTCTTGGATGAATGATTATATCACATGAGCTTAGCTTGAAAGTAACTTTGTGTGTCTTATTGTCACCTCTAAACAGTCTTACTAGCTTAAAGAACATGAGAAGTGTTGGTCTTGTTTCGGTAATAAGGAGTTGAATGACAAGAAAAGATTGGCAGCAAGTAGTGCCAACTTTACCACAGTAAAATTTGTAAGCTGCAAATTCACTGAGAATTTCACAGGCTGCCATGATATTGCCAATTAAAAGATTGGTTCTCTTTTTGCCCTAGTGACAATTTGACAATGCATTACTTTACGTTCCAAAAATATGTAGAATTTTGTCATTTTTACATGCTTTTTGAGTCAATTTCCGATTTTTCGGAAACAAATCCCGAAATTTACCAAGCATGTTCATAGGGTGTATTGGAGCATAGTTGAAGCTTGTGGCAATGCCAATCCCCCTTCATGATAGTTTTACGTTGTAATTGGCGGTCGGTTCGAGTATGTGCATAACGGACAAAATACGAATGGTTTGGGCTACGCCAAAGCTACTTTTTAATATTTTTCTTGTCCCAATCTTCATTATATATGTTTAGGATGTACCCTGATAATTTTCGTCCGATTCTATTTCGGGACCGAGACGAGGTTTTTTCATGGGTTATAGTCCACAAAAACCGGCTTTTTGGGACGATTTTTTATTTTCTGGAAAAAGTCCCGAAATTTACAAAACATGTTTATAGGGTGTATTGGAGCATACTTGAAGCATGTGGCAATGTCTTTTCTCTTTCTAGATAGTTCTAAGGTGTGTTTAGAGCTCATATCCACCATGTGCATAATGGACAAAACCGATAATTTGGGCAACGCTTAAACTACTTTTTAGCGATTTTATTGTTCCATTCTTCATTTTATGTGTGTAGGATGCTTCTTGCCAATGTTCGTCCGATTCGATTTCGGGGTCGAAACGAGGTTTTTTTCCTAGGGTTATACTCCCTTTAGTCATGTTTATTCTTCTTAATTTGCTTTTGTTCACTATTCATAAGTAAAGATTGATCATACATTTTCTTTCCAATATATAAGTTAAAATATAGTCATGTGGGATCTTGTTTGATTTATCTTAATGAGTAGATTAAGAATATCAACTTTTTATAACTTTTTACTAACATATAACTAAAGATATTTAACATACAAAATGTACATTGGCAAACGTGAAATGTTTCTCTATGAAGAATAAACATAACTAGAGGGAGTAATACACAAAAACCGGCGTTTTGAGTCGATTTTTTATTTTTCGAAAATTGTCCCATAATTTACCGAGCATGTTTATAGGTTGTATTGGAGTATAATTGAAGCTTGTGGCAATGCCATTACTTCTTCATGATAGTTTTACAGTGTGTTTAGCGCTCATTTCTAGCATGTGCATAATGGACAAAACTGATGGTTTGGGCATGCCTAAGCTACTGTTTGGCGATTTTATTGTTCCTTTTTTCATTATAAGTGTCTAGGATGTTGCAGAAAATTTTCGTCCGATTCTATTTTGGGGCCAAGACGAGGTTTTTTTTCGTGGGTTATAGTCCACAAAAACCGGATTTTGGGTCAATTTTTGATTTTTCTGAAAAAGTCCCAAAATTTACCGAGCATGTCTGTAGTGTGTATTGGAGCATATCTGAAGCATGTGGCAGTGTCATTCCTCCTTCATGATAGTTTTACGCGGTGTGTTTAACGCTCGATTCGAGCATTTGACTAATTGACAAAAACCAATGGTTTGGGCTACGCCAAAGCTACTTTTTGGCCTTTTTCTTGTTCCATTCTTCATTATAAGTCTCTAGGATATCTCCTGAAAATTTTCGTCCGATACTATTTCGGGGCCGAGGCGAGGTTTTTTCATGGGTTATAGTTCACAAAAACCGGCTTTTTGGGTAGATTTTTGATTTACCGAAAAAAGTCCAAAAATTTACCAAGCATGTTCATAGGGTTTATTGGAGCATAATTGAAGCATGTGGCAATGTCATTCCTCCATCATAATAGTTTTACGGTGTAATTGACGCTCGGTTCGAGTATGTGAATAATGGACAAAATACGTATGGTTTGAGCTACACCAAAGCTACTTTTTAACATTTTTCTTGTTCCATTCTTCATTTTATGTGTCTAGGATGTCTCCTGAAAATTTTCGTCCGATTCGATTTCGAAACCGAGATGAGGTTTTTTCATGGGTTATTGTCCACAAAAGCCAGCTTTTTGGGTTGATTTTCGATTTTCCGGAAAAAGTCCTGAAATTTACCAAGCATGTTCATAGGGTGTATTAGAGCATACTTGAAGCATGTCCTTAGTGTGTATTGGAGCATATCTGAAGCATGTGGCAGTGTCATTCCTCCTTCAGGATAGCTTTTACGGTGTGTTTAGAGCTCATTTAGAGAATATTTATAATGGACAAAACCGATGGTTTGGGCAAAGACTAAGCTATTTTTTGGCAATTTTATTGTTCCATTTTTTATTATATGTGTTTAGAATGCCCCCTGGCTAGTTTTCGTCCAATTCTATTTCGGGGTCGAAAAAAGGTTTTTTCATTATAGTCCACAAAAACCGGCATTTTGGGTCGATTTTTGATTTTTTTGAAACAATTCCCGAAATTTACCAAGCATGTTTAAAGGGTTTATTGGAGCATAATTGAAGCTTGTGGCAATGTCATTCCTCCTTCATGATAGTTTTACAGTGTGTTTAGCGCTCGATTCGAGCATGTGCATAATGGACCGAAGCCGATGGTTTGGGCAACGCCAAAGCTACTTTTTGGCGATTTTTCTTATTCCATTCTCATTATTTGTGTCTAGGATATCTCCTGAAAATTTTCGTTCGATTCAATTTCGGGACCGAGACGAGGTTTTTTCATGGGTTATAGTCCACACAAACTGGCTTTTTGGGTCGATTTTTTATTTTCCGAAAAAAGTCCCGAAATTTACAAAGCATGTTCATAGGGTGTATTGGAGCATACTTGAAGCATGTGGCATTGTCTTTCCTCTTTCATGATAGTTTTAAGGTGTGTTTAACGCTCGATTCGAGCATGTGCATTATGGACAAAAACCAATGATTTGGGCTACGCCAAAGCTACTTTTTGGCCTTTTTCTTGTTCCTTTCTTCATTATAAGTGTCTAGGATGTCTTCTGAAAATTTTGGTCCGAAATAGCTATTTCGGGGCCGAGACGAGGTTTTTTCGTGGGTTATAGTTCACAAAAACCGACTTATTGGGTCGATTTTTCATTTACCAGAAAACGTCCAAAAATTTACCAAGCATGTTCAAAGGGTTTATTGGATCATAGTTGAAGCATGTGGCAATGACATTCCTCCATCATAATAGTTTTACGGTGTGATTGGCGCTCGGTTCAAGTATGTGCATAATGGACAAAAAACGAATGGTTTGGGCTACGTCAAAGCTACTTTTTAACATTTTTCTTGTTCCATTCTTCATTATATATGTCTAAGATGTCTCCTGATAATTTTCGTTCGATTCTATTTCGGGACCGAGACGAGGTTTTTTCATGGTTTATAGTCCACAAAAACCGGCATTTGGGTCGATTTTTGATTTTTCTGAAAAAGTCCCAAAATTTACCGAGCATGTCCGTAGTGTGTATTGGAGCATATCTGAAGCATGTGGCAGTGTCATTCCTATTTCATGATAGTTTTACGCGGTGTGTTTAACGCTCGATTCGAGCATTTGACTAATGGACGAAAACCAATGGTTTGGGCTACGCCAAAGCTACTTTTTGGCCTTTTTCTTATTCCATTCTTCATTTTAAGTCTCTAGGATGTCTCCTGAAAATTTTCGTCCGATTCTATTTCGGGGCCGAGACGAGGTTTTTTCGTGGGTTATAGTTCACAAAAACCGGCTTTTTGGTAGATTTTTGATTTACCGGGAAAAGTCCAAAAATTTACCAAGCATGTTCATAGGGTTTATTGGAGTATAATTGAAGCATGTGGCAATGTCATTCCTCCATCGTAATAGTTTTATGGTGTAATTGACGCTCGGTTCGAGTATGTGAATAATGGACAAAATATGAATGGTTTGAGCTACGCCAAAGCTACTTTTTAACATTTTTCTTGTTCCATTCTTCATTTTTTGTGTCTAGGATGTCTCCTGAAAATTTTCGTCCGATTCCATTTCAGAACCGAGACGAGGTTTTTTCATGGGTTATAGTCCACAAAAGCCAGTTTTTTGGGTTAATTTTTGATTTTCCGAAAAAAGTCCCGAAATTTACCAAGCATGTTCATAGGGTGTATTAGAGCATACTTGAAGCATGTCCTTAGTGTGTATTGGAGTATATCTGAAGCATGTGGCAGTGTCATTCCTCCTTCAGGATAGCTTTTACGCGGTGTGTTTAACGCTCGATTCGAGCTTTTGCATAATGGACAAAAATCAATGGTTTGGGCTACGCCACAACTATTTTTTGGCTTTTTTCTTGTTCCATTCTTCATTATAAGTGTCTAGGATGTTTGCTAAATTTTTTTGTCTGATTCTATTTCGGGGCCAAGACGAGGTTTTTTCTTAAGTTATAATCATTTGTTTTACTAAATCAATAGGCTCATTTGGGAAGTTTATGGTAAACTGTTACCATAATCAATTTTCCCATGAATTAAATAAGGAATCTAAGTAGCAATTTTAACTAAACTGAACTGTAACGAGGGATTGATGTACATATGTACGGAGTATGTAGTAAAACATTCAATATCCTGAAATCCGTTTCCTTTTACGACCTATTCTCGAAGGGAATGCAGAAAGTGCCATTCATTTCTGTTGATTTGGCGTTGGAATGCTAAAGGCAGGAGTGCTGGACAATACAAGTGTGGTTCCAACGTTTACTGGAAATGGTGACAACTGAAAAGTATAGCATCTTTACATTCTTGTTGCATTCTCTGAACTCATTCTCCTGTACATGTACCTATCGTTAAACTTTAATGAAGAGGGATTGAAAGGATGACGAGGGCAACAATTACAATCCACTTTGTTCCCTGTATACTGTGATGCATCCATTCTATTCTGAAATCTGTCTCAGCGTGAGTACCAATAATACAGAAAAGAATAGTAACGAAACTTCACTGTGATCAAATCAGATACAAACCAGTAGCAATATAACTCTACTACAGAAAACAAAACAGTAGCAATATAACTCTACTACAGAAGTTCTGTTTCCAATAAAAAATGACATTATATCTACTTAAAACTCAACTACAGAAGTTCTATTTCCTCTCTAATGTACATGCATGTTCCCCTTCAAAGTTGAGGAACAATATATCTCATTCTAAACAGACTGACAAAAAGAATCAAAGAATGATACATACAAAACAGCACTGGGCAGGATTCTGCAACATGATCTATCTGATGAAGAGAACCCAGTGTTGAAATTCAGAATACTACCTGGGCTTTCTGTGAGGCGCTCCATGATAGATTGCAGCCTTGCACGTATCAGTATAATCAAACATCCAATCCAGGTAAGCGAACTGCGCAAGCTATTACGAGTGTCTCAACTCTCAAGCATGTCAAAATATATCATATGAAACAATGTAGGCAAACTACGTTGTATCATCTTGAAATTCTCTGCATTAGATTCCTTTTGGAGACCAAGCTCGAATGTGGTTTAAAGTCGGGCTCACTGAGAAGTAGGATAACATTTAGAAGAGCCCACATGATGATGATGAACTAATATTGACTTGTAACTGAGGACAAGGAGGTGGATATACATCGCTTGTAAATCCTAAAACATGTTCACAATGCCATACGGTTGAGGAGGGTGGTCCATGAATTGATACATTTCTCATGCATATATTTTCATATGGCGAATCCTCCATGCCCAGTATTTCAGGTGCCTTCATCGTATTCAGGCTTACTACATTTCTGATGAACACCCTACTAACTCTGGGCATGGCTTTTGGGTCCCACTTTTCATCTGGGTGATCATTAGCACCCCGACTGAACCTGATGGGTACCTTGACTCTCTCCAGCTTTAGGTTAGTTATCGAAATATTTGCTATGTATCCTCCTCTCCCGGCATCAGTTTTTATTCGAACACCTGCTGCTGAATTCCAGACATGAACATCCTCTATCGTTATATTAAATATACCACCTGACATCTCACTGCCTATTCCGACCCCTGAACATGTAGGAGTTGTGCCAGAAATTCTTCTCACAATTATATTTGAACTGGGGCGTGCCATAGCAATACCATATTGGTCCCACCCACTCTTCACAGCCACAAGATCATCCCCACTCTCAATGTAGCAGTCCTCAATGCATACTTCTGTACTTGAATCTGCAGTATTACTTGCCTTTGTTATTGATCAATCGTGTGAATAAAGGGAGTACTTGAGGGAAACCCAGACACAAAACAAGGAGTAGAATAGTGGCTCAGTACCTGGGTCAATGCCGTCTGTATTTGGGGCTTTCAAGGGAGCCAATATTGTCATCTGCTTGACTAAAACATTCCTGATGCAATAAATAGAATAGTCTTTAATTTGGTCGAGAACGATTACCTAGTCTATGCTCTTAATCCTGGGAAATAGGCCACATCCTTTAATAAAAAGTGACATTCTTCCACAGCAAAATATCAAAAGATTGCAGCCATCAAATTACTAGACAAAATGGTGTGCACCAACCTGCAGTATACAGGATGGATGGTCCAAAAAGGAGAATTTCGAAATGTCAGATTGTAAATCATGACATTATGTGAATTAACAAGCTCTACAAGATGTCCTCTGGTGTGCTCCAATGTTCTGTTCCACCACATATCCCACCAAAATTTCCCCTGTCCGTCAATTGTGCCATTCCTACCTGCAGTCAAAAGGAGGCAATGCCTAAGATACTTCTGACTAGCAAATATCAGCAACCAGTTCCAGACTATATTTGAGGTCAAGTTCTTCGATAAAGGCAAAAATAGAACAGTGCAGGGTTTTGGTAGAGTTCAAAGGCCATTTGGTCATGCTAACTTAAGTCATATCAGACCCTTGTCCTAAGTTCTCTATTAACGACCTCGCATAAAGATAAAAAAAAATAGACCATAAACAAATCATAAAAGGTTATATCAATATAGAATACTCTCTAATTTTATATACAAGTCTTTTTAGTCTTTTGCGAGGAGGATATAATGTAGTAAACTTGACACTTGAATACTCTTCCAAATAGGAGTATGAAAATCCTTTAGAGAGAGAAAGAAAACGGATTAGGCATGAAAAACTGAAGCACTCATACAGACAATCTAAAATTACTTATATTAGTGGATGGAAGTAAAAAGCTAGAAAGATATATATAAAGACGAGGGACTATTTGTTAAGTTCAGATTCTAAAACCCTACCCTTTCAAAAAAATCAGATTCAAGAACGCGCTCCGCAGACAATAGACAACAACCCACCTACAGTAGGTGAGAATTGCATGACAGTAGACACTGACATATTGGCGTTGACTTTTAAAAATTATTAGTGACTGGTATTTGAAGGTAAAGCATACAAAATAACAATTTGCACAATAACTGAACTACAAAATAAAAAGTACTAATAGTGCAATTTTAAAGAAGGGCACTGTCCAGTTGAATATTTCCCCAGTTACCAGCAAGCAACTCTTGTAAAATTATAAGAATGAAATACACAACGCCCAATGCACTGACAAAGTACCCAAGGTTACATCCTGAGTAGATCTTAATTGGTCAATGTACAAGTGTACCAGAACAATCCCTTCAAACTTGATTGTTAAGGACTATCACTGCAAAAGATATGTGCATGAGTTTGTATCATACATTAAAACTTAAAATAGAGACATTGAAGTAGTCCCACTATTATTCACAAGCCTAGACAATGAAATGTATAGACACTGAAATATTGCCACTTCAATTCACAAACCTAGACATTGAAGTAGTCCCACTGATATTCACAAGCCTAGACAATGAAACGTTCTTTATCTCTCACAAATCTAGAAAGACAAGATTTATTTCAACAACACTTGGGTTTCACACTTAAATAAGATTAACATCTGCACAAAGGCGAACTAAAAATTTCCTCATTTTTCTAGTTCAAAAGAGCTAATATAAGTTAACATTCTGTAAATACAACCAATAGACATTACTCAGCCTTTCAGGCCTTCTCTACGACATGCTGAATTCGCATCAATAGTCAGAAAACTCCAGATGATCAAATAGTTAATTGCCTTTAAATTATATGACAGATACAATAAGGTTGATGATTATACCTGTAATGACAACATTGCTGATAGAATTTCCATGAACTAGACTTATGTGCCTGCCACCCAATCTCTCTCTCCCTCTTCCATAAGATGGCAAGGGCTCTATAATAGGCCACTCCTTTGGGTCCTACTGATTTCAAAGGGAAAAGATGATTCAGTGAACAAGCAAAAATAAAACCAACATTGTTTAAGCAAACCAGCTCATAAAGTCACTTGGAAATGAATGCAAAAACTTTAACTGTGACTTTTGCTAAAAGAAAAATGAAGTAATTCACTACCTATCAGAAAGAGAAAGAGAAGTAATGTAGCCTCAAAAATCATGTAGGACCATAATATCGGCAAAAATACATTCCTCCATTCACAAGCTACTTAAAATGTAATAACCATATTCCCACAGTAGCAAGTACCATTGATACTAGGATGATACTCTCTATGATACTAAAATTCCCAGAATAAAATTTTGTTAAGGTCTCTACTCTCTATGATACTAGGATGCCATGTTTCCAGAAGAAGGATATATGTAAAGTCCTGAGTATGATGGAGTACAATGCACAACTGCCATTTTTGAATCATTCTCCAAATAGCTATCAACTATTCAAATGGACAAGAAAATGTAACACCACAATTAGAGAGAGTTAGCAGAAAATACGGCTTGAGATCCTAAACAATAATTAATTATAAGCCATCACATGGTGGTCTTCAATCCTTCATGTGATGGCAAGCTACCAACATACCCCTTGGCCATCAAAGCATGCAGTGGAATAATAAGAGCGGTGCCTTCATTTATAGCGCGGTTGTACAATAAATCAATATAAATGAACAAAAGGGGACGTCCTATATCCTCAAATAATGATTAATTATGGACTATCACATGGTCAGTCTCATACTATGGCCAACCAGCAAACATACCCATCACTATATCCAGAGGGTGCCCTTAATAATTAATTGATAGTACCATTATAAAACATCAAAATCTTCACATTATTTTAAAACCAAAAACAAGTGTCACTGTGCGGGCAAGTGTGGCAAGGAGCTGTGACCTAACTACTAGATCGACATCATCATCTTCAGGTTGAAGCTAACAATTCCACCTTAAACCCACTAAAGCTAAAAAAAATGTCCAAATCCCAATAAAATTATACGATCCCATGGATCAAATACAAATGCAACAGCATAAATCAATTTCAAATACCTTGAAAACTTCAAAAAAGCAAACACTTGAAGCATCAAAATGATAGAATAAGTGAAAGGCATAAAGCAGACAACTTTCACTTTCATATTCAGCCGACAACGACAACAAAAGGGCATTTCTACTTAGCATTCAAATGAAGAACAAAACCCATCAATAAGATGCAGATGCAAGAACATAAATCAACTCTATTCTTATAACCTCCATTAGAACCAAACATGTAAAAGCATTGGTAACATTGGATTATAGGAACAGACAAGAGGACATATAAGAAAGGTACCTCCCACATTCATATTCAACAACCATCAAGCATATTTTCTTTGCATTAAAATTATACATTCACTACCATTAATTACAAAGAAAAACATGCAGGAACATAAATCAACTTCGAATTTCTTCACTTTTCCAAACAAAATCAAAACTTTGACAGAAGGAAATCATGAAAAACAGAGAAAAGGACACACAGCAATGAACTTCCAGAAATCTAATGAGATCAACAAAACCCATAAATGAAAAACACATGCAATAACAGAAATCAGCTCCAAACTCTTTCACACTTCCATTAAAACCAAAACTTTAAATTCTGGAAATCATTAACGAGAATTATGACTGAGATCAACAAATCCCATAAATCAAGTGCAAATGCAACACCCAAAATCTCCTTCAAATTACATAAACTATCCATAAAGATCAAAACTTTGAAACAACAAGGATCACAAAAACAGAGAACATTGCATAAAACAGAAATCTTTCACTTTCCCACCCATCAAAAAGCAAAAACAACAAACATTTCCATCAAAAACAATCACATAACCACATGCACTCAACCACAATTCACAAACCCTTCAACAAATCATCATTTTGGAAAATAAACACACATTAAACTGAAAATTAAGATAAATGACATCATTAATTACTGTAAAAACTTTAAAGAACAAGCCTTTAAATGCTTAAAACAAACATTCATATAATAAACACACAATATCATTCATTCATTCATTCATTCATTCATTCAACCACAATTCACCAACCTTTCCAACAAATCATCACCAAAAAACACAACAACAAAAATATAAAAACTTACAATAAATCAAACAACTCATTACAATAAAATCTTTAAAGAACACAAAATTCAACATGCCTGTGATCCCAAAATAACAGCACCATGATCAAGAAAAAGCGTAAAATTACTCGTAAGATTAAAACTCCCAGTAACCCATCTCCCCTTCGGAACAAAAAGCTCAGAACCGCCTTTTTCCCCGAAACGTTTCAAAAACTCAACAGCGTTTCGAAACGCGTTTGTGTTGGACGTTTCGCCGTCCCCAACGCCACCAAACTCCGTTATTGACATCACAAACTTCCTCGGGGGGCCCACACGGAAGAACCCAGCACAGGTCTGGGGTGAGTCGGCGAGTTTTGAGTCGGGTTGACTCGGGAGGTGCCATGGAGGGGTTCGAAACGTTTCGGTAGTGAAACGGAGGGAAAATATTGTTATTGTTGTTATGAGTAGTAAAAGAAACGCCCATGTTGGACGTCTTATTGTTGTTATTCCTCCACTTATGATTGCACCCAACAATGGCTTCTCATCTTCCATCTATATATTTATGTATATATGTATGTTACTATATGATATTTATGTGTGTTATTATATGATATTTATGTGTGTCTTGTTAATATTGTGTTGTGTTATGTGTTGAATTTTGGGTTTTTAGAGAGATGGGAAATGGGAGGTTTGTATGAGTTGTTTGTGTTGTTTATCTGTTTGTCTGCTGGTGCAAATGTGGCAGTCGAACGTGAGAGTAGTGGGAAAATGAAAGTATAAATACGAATGGTACTAATATGTTGGACATGGATAATCAAGGTCGCAGTCTAGACTAGTGATTTGAGTGTTGTTGCAAAAAGCAATTATGAAGTTTATTGTGGGATGGAGGAAGTACAACGTTATTTCAATTATTTTGGGTAAATGACAGAAACACCATTATATTGATCTCTCAAAAAAAAAAAAATTGTATATCTGTCATATGTTAAAGTTGGCGTGACAGAAAGACCATTATATTGATCTAATTTGTACGAAGCATATTTGTATGTGCGACAGAGATTTTATTGTTGATTTATGATTAATAAATAATTAACATTTTTTTGCAGGTTAAGGACAATAATTCTCTTTGTTGTATATACGACTTGTTGTATAATTATTATTATGGATTTCGAGGTCAAATTATGTCATTTCTTACAGCTATTTCATATCAACAATCAACATATAACACGAACAATGCAAGTATGCAACTGTAGGAGTATAACACTATGAAATCTCAATTGTCCAAATAACCTTTTTTTTGAATAAATTGTCCAAATAACTTCTAAGAGAGACCAAAATGTTTATCATACCAGGCCAGGGAGCAAGAAAACGGTGCTTGATGGGCCAAAATCAAGGAACAACAGAACTAGAAACGCATTGGTTCATGAATTTTGGACTATGAGGATGCGTTTTGGCCAAGCCACAAGCCCACATTATGTTGGAGCACATCAGTATTTTCTGACTTTGGTTGTTAGGAACTTGGTATAAATTATTGCGTACTCTTGAATCTTGATATACTTGAATATAATTTTAAGTATTGTTATGCGTGTTTAATAGTTTTTTTGTATACCATATAGTGTAATTAATTACACCCTACAAAATTAAAATGTACAATATTTTAGAAGTATGATACATAAAACAATTATCAAAAATACACAAAATATTATAAATATATAAAAATACATTCAATAATATATATTCTCGACCTAAAACGCAATGTAGACTCTCCTCACATAAATTAAAGATAGCTTGGTTGATAATTTTGCTCTTGTTATTGTCTTCATCTAGTTCTTCTAGATGGTCTTGGTCTATATCCATGTTCTAGTGCACTATCGTCTATCATATCAATAAGTACTAGCAACTTGACTCAAAATAGATCAGAAAAATTCAATACATTTATACAGGATGAACTATAAATTATAGATGGAATGTTTCCAACTTCCTATGACTAATTCCTACAAGACTAGTCTACATATACAAACAACAAAGTCAATGCCGGACTCTTATCTTGAATTGTAGTTTTTTGGTATTGACTTGTAATCTTGTATGCATTCAACTAACAACTCTTCAACAAGCTAAGTCTCCCTCAACCATCTAGACATCTCCAATAGTCTGAGCACATCCTCAATCATCTCAAAATACTCATTGATCATGGACAGAGAACAAGAAGAGCTTCAATTCTTAGGCTTGTTTGGTATCTGCAAGGAATCAACAAAAGTCATCTTTAGTTGGTCCAAGTTTTTTACGAAGCTTACCTTAACCTTGATCCTTCCCCTCTCATGCATCTTCCTAGCACATGATGGATTCTCAACCTTCCTTTCTAGCAAGATTCGCCGCAATGAGGAGACCTTAGAGTTCACCCAAGTTGGCTCTCCGACTTATAACAAGGTTTCGGATTTGATCTTCTCGGAATGGAGTACACTTATGCTCATCAAACTCGTTTACTTAACGTTCCTTCTTGTATTTTCTCTCCTATCTACCTCTGCAATTGTGTACACAATTGCATGTATCTACACCGGCAAGGATGTGACGTTCCGAAAGGTCATGAGCGTGGTTCCTAAGGTTTGGAAGAGGGTCATGGTAACTTTCCTATGGAATTTTGGGATAATGTTTGTATACAATTTTCTTTTGCTCTTTGTTTTAGTCATATGGGCCATATTGTTCTATACACCAGATGGTGGAGTACTAGGGCTTATGATCTTATTGACAATCCTCATACTATACCTTGTTGGGTTTGTCTATATTAATGTAATATGGCAATTAGCTAGTGTTATTTCTGTTATGGAAGACACTTATGGGATTCAAGCAATGACGAAGAGTAAGCAATTGATCAAGGGGAAAATGGGAATCGCGGTCGCGATATTCTTGGTCTTCAACCTTTGCTTGGTGGGCATTGAGAAAATGTTTGAGCAATCAGAGGTTATTAACAAGAGAGTTGGAGTTGGCGGGAAAATAGGGTATGGAATTCTCTGTTTGGTGTTGCTGACTTTGCTTTTCCTCTTTGGCCTTGTTGTCCAAACAGTGATCTACTTTGTGTGCAAGTCCTATCACCATGAGAATATTGACAAGTCCTCCTTAGCTGATCATCTTGATGCTTACCTTGGCGAATATGTTCCCTTAACTGCTAAAAACATACAGTTGGAGCCATTTCATCTGTAAGCTCAAGGAAGGTTGGTTTATAATTTGTATATTGATCTCCTGTATATGTTTCATGTATGTCAGTATGTGTAATCATAAGATCGAGAAAGGGAGCTCAGCGTAAATTAGTATGTCATTGATTTTGAGTTTACTAAGTAAACAGGGATATTTGAATTATTACCAATTAGATTTTGTAAATTGATTATATGCAGTGTACTTTTTTGCAATTTTCTTAGTCAACTATAGCCATCTTCTGATGTGTTCTTGTTTTGTAAGGTCATGCCTCGCTCGTTTAGGCATATAGATATTATTGGACACATGTTATGTTACCAACCTGGCTATCAACTCCAGCCTCATCTCTGACAATTCGAAAGGATATAGTTCTAGAATTCTAGGTCTTCAAAACTAAAAATATACTACAGAAATCATAAGCCAGGCTAAACATTTTGATCTAACAAGATGTCCATGTGATCTTTTAGCACATAATGCATCCAAGCAAGTTGGCGCAATCAGTTGTGTTGAAATCTTTGATATCTCTCACGAACGCAGTAGGTGGCAACTGGCACGTACTCACGTAGAGGAGAAAAATTAAAAGGGATTGATGAGTAATACTCCTACAGACTACAGACCTATAGTACTCTACCACTTCCACTAATATTGTGTGTACTAAAATACGGGAAAAAAAATAGTAAGGCTTAGGGTAAATAGGACCATATACTCATGTATATGGAGTAGCATATACACATGGGGTTAATAAGAAGAGGTTAATATAGTAATTTGATCTTTCATTTTATTTTAACTCCATGTGTATATGTTATATCAAATACATAAGTACATGGTCCATGCATTGAAGACTTAGAGCTAATAATCGGGTGAATTGGTTATCGGTTGAGTCATCTCAATTTAATATCAATTGGTAATATGATCATTCAAACAGGTCCCTTTTTAGTCATATTAGTTCCAAGTCAATTTGGATCAAGTCAATTTATACTAAAATATCACGTTATAATAGTTTATTCAACAATATCTATCAAGTTTGATGAATTATCAAAAGTATATCATGGTACAATTGAAATTTAAGTCATTTTCGATTGGAATTATCTATTATTCAATCTTTTTATTAATTTGTAGTATCGAGTCATGCTTCGTGTTTTGAATCGAGTTTCGTGTCGAAACCGGCTAGGTTTAGATCAGTTTCAAATTATGTATTTTCAGGTTATATCGGTTTCGATTAAGAGTCGGATTAGGTCGGTTTCAAGTTTTGATTTTATCAAATTTTATACGGTGCCCGTAGGATTGAAGTGATCTAGTAGCGAGAAAGTGGCCTAGAAGTGCCTATTAAAAAGATACTATGAAGTCTTCGATATCTTCTTTATCCCTCATAGAGAAGTTGAATCATGAGTCCTTATTGATCGACTGACTCACGTAGCACGCTCATCAGTGCCAGAATTTTGCTCCCAAAGGACAGAAGGAAGACTAATCGAAAGTCGGATTGTGTCATTTCTCCTCTACCAACCATTTGAAATGCCAATAATAGGGGTAAATAGGATCATATACTAATGTATATGAAGCACCATATACACATGGGGATAAAAGGAGTGGGGGTTAGGTGGTAATTTGCCTTTTATTTATTTTTAACTCTATTTGTATATGTTGTACCATATACATGGGTTTATGGTCCATGCATTGAATAATCGAAACCAAATGGCATGGATGATATTTGAGCCCAGCAGTAACGTAATGGAGTGAAGCTCATTTCAGTCGACCTGGACTGGACCCAAATACGAGTCTTAAGGCCACTTCTTCGTTTCTTATTTTCTTCTTTGACGAGCTTCTCGGGCTGCATATCAAGCAGTTTCAGCCACCACTCCCAGGCTTTGTTAATAATCAATTTTGTGTATCATCAATTTATAATTGGTAAGTTCCAATTTTAATATAGAACATTCAATATATCAGATTAAATCTAAAAGTTGAACAACTTAAATTCAATTCCTCAATATGATTGTCAACCATTAAAAATAGTGATTATCCCTTTAGCCGTAGATGCTCTTTTAAGAGGTAAATAACTGGTCAAGAAATGTACTCCATTTTCACGGACAATGATCATACTCTTACCTCATGGTTAAGGGATGAAGTGAGTAACAACTACCACATCTCGTTGATTTGATAGGATTAATTATTAGAGTAATAGATATGAATAAAATGACATGTGATCGATTCTTGCATTTGATTATCTGCTTACCAAATTTTCTCCTTACACCAATGATGTCTAGTTTTGCTTTCGATAAATAATACCCTCTAAATGTAGTTGTCTACTTGTCTATATTCGATTTCATAGGGTTTTTAATTTAATAAATTGAATCTGGAGAAATCGGCACATACTGACATACACCTCATGTTTTGAAGCTTTAAACTCTGCCAACTTAAAGCTTTAAACTCTCGTGATATCCCTGCATGGCTACATGTTTACAGCTTACATGTAACAATTGTCAACTGCATGCAATCTATAATACTCGTAGAACATTGAGGATAACTAAGACCCGTGAGAAACGAAATCCATTTCTCCAAATTCAAGAATACTCTTGGTACTTACTCCGTATACGTGAAAGATACCTACTGGAATAGAAAATTGAAAGGACAAATTCTTTGTTTCTTAATTCTTATATTAGAAAGTTGTGTGACGACATTTAGATAATCCATCATCCTATATTCCTACAGTTGAATAAATAAATGATATTTGATTGTGCAGAAAGCTACTTATCCATTCTCAAATTGGATATCATTTGGCGTTTTGCCATTTTTTTTTTTTGTACAAAATAATGAGATCAAGATCTTTTCATTTTTAATTGTACTATACGAGAACCTTAACAGATGTTCACTTCTCAGTTCTCACTAAATCAAATTGTCCTTTTGTTTCATGTCTTTGTTCCTTTCTTTTCTAAATCATCTATCTATACATCAACATGTGATCTTATTAGACAATTCAATATATTAGTTAGAGTTGTTGAGCCACGGGTTTGTTATCAATGTCGTACCCAGTTACCCATGATGAATTAAAGGAGCCGACCACTAACTCACTAAGATTAGTTATATACCGGATGTCTTTTGTCTGAGGAAATAATGATAACGACATGTATCTCATGGTTGCTAAGATTTCGTATGCTTCTTAGCCACTTATAGAAGACCTAACTCTTCCCTGCTTACTAGAAGCTCATACTCTTTGACCATACTCACCTCACACAAACCATCTTGTTCACTCCATCTATCTGATATATCCATTTTTTATATCTAGTCATAAATTTTATTCCCTACTTACTAGAAGCTCTGCGAATCAGTTTTGTGTTGTTCACATGCTATAGTCATGGACTCATGAACAACAAATCATTAAAACCGCTCATTCTAATGTGATGGTAGAGCTTATTATAGGAACGTATATGTAGAAGTGCGCTGATATTCTTTAAAATTTAGCTCTAGTTTGAAGCACAGTTTTAATTTTCTGCCGTTACTTACTAAGTTTGTTTGTTCGATCACCCCATATTCCCCATTTCTTAAAGGAAAAAAGGCAATCACAATATGCATATGAGTGATCGATTAGGATAAAAAATAAAAAAACAATACAAGTGATCGATGCAAAAACTAAACCACCTTTGATCAACACATGAGCTCATTACTCACTATTTTTCTGCTCTAGTACTTCAAACAAAAATGATGTATGAATGTATGATGCTTACTATTTATAAAACTCTAGACAAGATCACTTTCTTCTGTTCATCATCTTGTTCATCATCTACTGATTACTACATGTTTTATCGCCTTAGCTCCTTTTTCCTTATTCCTCCTAAGTCCTCCATCGAAACCAAAGCCTAATTTGTTATGAGCATGTGTATATTCAAAAGATGAAAATGACACCACTATGCTAAACCTCGATCTTTTAATTTAACGGTGTACGTGTACCTACTTGCATGGCTACTTGTGGGATCAAGGATGATAAGATATTCTTCCAATTGTACGTCCTCGTGGCTTTAAACCTTTACACTTTTAAGCACAACTAAAGTAACAGAGCTAGTCAGCTAGATACTTTAGAAATTGCTCAGCAGACAGCAGTTGTCATTAGCTATTGGTCATAGTAATTATGGACCTGTCATGATTTGGGCAAGGAAAATTGCACCATTCTGTTTCTAATCAACTGTTAGATTACTAGCTAATATTACCCATCTTTTTTGCTCCATAAATTGTGCTATGTTGATTTGGATCCCAACTTGAGTGGGCTTCCATATTATTACATTTCTCGTGAGTTCCATGACTGCCCCATCAATTCACTACCTCCATATACCACCACTCCTGTCAATTGTCATCCTCTCTAGCCCTTTCACTTTTATTCACTAACTGTCAATAACATGCCATTTAGTGCATATAAGTTGGAGTATAAAGTTTAGCTCAATTAGTTAGAGTCCTTTATCTCAATTATGAGAATGGGGCTTTAACTCTTATATTGGATTTAGTGAGCTTTTTGTATATATATAAATTAAGTTCATCTTAACAAAAAAAAAATGTATATAGGTTTAATTTTTTATAAGTGATATTATTTTCACTTGATTCATGCAACCCCACACTATTGGCTTTTAATGAACTTCAAACATTCATTCAGATTTTTTGACGTGATTAAGAGATTTATGCAAGTAAAATAGTACTCCCTCCGTCCCAATGGGT
>CAAKMY010011989.1:0-13994 GCA_901111285.1 Corrigiola litoralis
ATATATGATTTGACTTAGGCTTGCAGGAAGGTTGAGTTGTTTTAGCAGGGAGCTCGTCTACTTTGTATGATAGAAGTAGACGGTCTTTCTAAGAATTTGTGATTTTGGGGTTAGTATTTGTAATTTTGCGAGAGGTAGATAATATTTTGCTGCTGTTTACTGGTAGTGATAAGATTGCGTACACCTTGGACCTCCAAGGACCCGGCGTATGACCGGATTCATACTCGGCTGCTATCATTGTTGTTGTTGTTGGTAGTGAGAGTCTTAAATATACTTCATGAAATGTTCTAATAGTTGTTAGTTTAGAAATTTGTTGTGTTGTTGGTGACAACAGCCCTTGACTTGATTGACTTTAGACTTTATTTTTTTGTTTTTCCGTATCTATCGAGAAAGGAGTGCTGTTGGATCTTTAATACTATTAGAAATTTGGTTTGGTCATATGATATGGCATCCATGATTTTCTTTCTTAACATTGGTTCGTAATTTCTCCCTTCCGAACCTCTTGTTTGGGTTTGATAGTTTTTATTTGTTTGATTCCTACCAGGATTAAGAGTTGGTATCTTGGCGAGACCAAGATGGAAGTCAATGGAAAGTTCGATTTGAAGGAGCCTCTGTTGCAAGCTCAGGATAGTGTGATGATTGGTATCTTGCAAGCAAACGACAAGAAGGTTAAGACAGTGAGATTTGAGGTAAAGGGTATTGAGTGTGCATCTTGTTCGACTTCGATAGAGTCTGTGCTCGGGAAGCTTGATGGAATTGAGACTGTGGCTGTGTCACCTATAGATGGACAGACTGTTGTCACATACTTGCCAGAAGTTGTTGATGTTAGTATGAAAGATTATCAATTGCATTTGATTTTGATCTTGTTGCTGAATTGCATGTCCTGTTTCTTCCTGAAGATTAAACACATTATTTGCTCTCTTAAGCTAAGTCTACATTTGCGCCTCTCTGACGTGGCTCCCACTTCAAAAAAATTGCAACCATTAGTTTGACATCATTTATGCTTGCATTAGAAATGCAACACTACCATCCTTCTAGGTCGCGTATATGTTTGTAGCACAGGATAGATTTTGATACGTTCAGTCTTTAGACAACCTTAAATTCTGTTAAGTTATTAGTGTTATTTGTCTGCCTATTTGGTTGATTCTCTCTATTTTTTGTTTTTTTTTCAGGTGAAGACAATAAGAGAAACCATAGAGAATGCAGGTTTCCCAGTTGAGGGGTATCCAGAGCAAGAAATGGCAGTATGTCGTCTAAAAATTAAAGGAATGGCTTGCACCAGCTGCTCAGAGTCTGTTGAACGAGCCCTCTCAGCGGCTGATGGAGTTAAAAAGGCTGTGGTGGGGCTAGCTCTTGAGGAAGCCAAGGTCCACTTTGACTCCAATGTTACTAACCCCAAACAGATCATGAAGGCAGTAGAAGATTCTGGCTTTGCAGCTGCTCTTATAAGCACTGGCAATGATGTAAACAAAGTTCACCTTAAACTTGATGGTGTTCATTCCTCTGAAGATGCTAAGAATGTCCGATCGGCTCTTGAGTCAGCAGTTGGAGTTAATGACATTGACATGGATATGGAAGGAAACAAGGTCACTGTAAGCTATGAGCCTGATGTAACTGGTCCAAGGTCTCTAATACAGTGCGTGAGAGATGCTTCTATTGGTCAAACAATTTATGATGCGACCCTGTATGTTCCTCCACGTCAGAGAGAATTAGATCGGCAGAATGAGATACGTACATACAGGAACCAGTTCTTGTGGAGTTGCCAATTTTCAGTCCCACTGTTGGTCTTCTCCATGGTACTTCCAATGCTTACCCCTTATGGAAACTGGTTGGAGTACAAGATTCACAACATGCTTACTATTGGCATGCTGCTGAGATGGATCCTCTGCACACCTGTGCAGTTCATCATTGGCCAGAGGTAATTCCTTAGAGGCTAGAGCTTGCGCAAGACATGGTGCATCTCAATAATGTTTCTTCCTTTTCGTAAATTATTGAATAAATCTTATGGGGTTATGGTGTCTTTTCAAATGTGTTTACCAGGTTTTATATCGGGGCATATCATGCATTGAGGCGTAAATCAGCTAATATGGATGTCCTGGTGGCTGTGGGAACGAATGCTGCTTACTTCTACTCTCTCTACGTACTCATTAAAGCTTTAACTTCCATTCACTTTGAAGGGCAAGATTTTTTTGAGACTAGTGCTATGTTAATATCTTTTATACTCCTGGGCAAGTATTTGGAGATAGTGGCAAAAGGGAAGACATCAGATGCTTTAGCAAAGCTGACAGAGCTTGCTCCTGATATGGCTTGCTTGATAACAATGGATGGTGATGGAAATGTGACCTCTGAAACAGAAATCAGCACTCAGCTCATACAGCGAAATGACTTGTTCAAGATTGTTCCAGGGTCAAAGGTTCCTGTTGATGGGGTTGTTATTGATGGTCAAAGCTATGTGAATGAGAGTATGATAACTGGAGAAGCAAAGCCTGTTGCCAAAAGATTTGGTGATAAGGTACATTAGAGTATACCATTTGGATACTTTGGTTAGTGCCTCTGTAGTTTGTACCTTGTCAATCCCTAATCATAGGAAATCTAACTTTTTTTCTGGTGTCATAACCAGGTTATTGGCGGAACTGTGAATGATAATGGATGTATCATAGTGAAGGCCACACATGTTGGATCTGAAACAGCACTTTCTCAAATTGTTCAACTAGTGGAGGCTGCTCAACTGGCTAGAGCCCCTGTTCAGAAACTGGCTGACCAGATATCTAGGTTTTTTGTTCCAACTGTAAGTATCTATAGTTCTAATCTACTCTGACTCTCACAAGTTTTCCTGTTAGATTTTGTGGCCGATGCTATTCTTATTTATTATGACTAATGGTAATAGCAAAAATGCAAAATGATGTATATGATCAAGTAAGAGGTTCAATTTTATCAGCTAACTATCTAATAACGATCAGTATATGTTATGCTTTGAAATATTTCAAGTCGTGGATTTGTGAGTTTGTGGCAAATTTTCAGATAGTGCAACCCCTTTGATTTGTGACTTTCATCCTTGATCGAATTTCAGGTTGTAGCTGCAGCTTTTGTTACATGGCTAGCATGGTTTGTTACTGGAGTAGTTGGTCTTTATCCAAAACATTGGATCCCTAATGACATGGACAAATTCGAACTTGCTTTGCAGTTTGGAATATCTGTTGTCGTTGTTGCTTGTCCATGTGCCCTGGGATTAGCGACTCCGACAGCAGTCATGGTTGCCACTGGCAAGGGTGCTTCACTAGGCGTGCTAATCAAGGGGGGTGTAGCGCTTCAGAAGGCACACAAGGTATGCACACCCTTTCTTTGCTTGATTTCGTCACTGACTCACTATATTGGAAATTAATGTTAACAGCCCGTGGATTGTAGGTAGGAATTTGAGTATATTTAAATTGGTCTTCTGGAGTACTATGTTCATGCATAGGATTGTAAACTCCCAAGTCCCAACTACTTTGTTTTCATGTAACGCACATCATTTTAGCGGCGCTTTTCCAGAAATATACCCTCTTCTTTTTCCTTTGATTTTTCTTCCATTTTTTTATAAATGGTCAGAGACATCAATGTCCTTGCAGGCATGCGAAGTTCAGAAATTCTGTTGAAGTATAGTGTAATTGGGTAAAAAAAAAACCAAAAAATAGAGAGATGTGTTCTGCCTCATGTGGATACGTTATGAGATTAGGACTAGGAAATAAAGGGAATGGAAAAATTTAGCGATGTCAATCCCTCTTTTTTTTTAGGGACAATATATCACCAAAATTGGAGAGAGATCTGTTCCCCTTTCCAGTACCTCCCCTTCTCACTCCATATTCCTTCCCATTTTACACCCAAATTTTAAACACAATGTTGATTAATAAATAAAGTTGTCTTTGAAAAATTACTCCTTGATTTTTTTGTTCCCAAGTTTGTTTATTTTACGATTAGTTAAAGATGCAGTTGAATATTAGCTATCATGTTGTTTAGATGGTATCTTGGCAATCGGTCTCCAGAACAGAACAAAAGAACTCTTCCTGTTTGAGGGATTTAGTATTATCATTGTCATTCTTCATAGTGCATTTGAAGTAGAAAAGCCCATTTAATGGAAACTTGTGCAATATGAATGGTTTCGTTTATGAGAATGTTAATTTATGTTTGCATAGTCCTCTGTAACTGGGAATAACTTATGCAGCTGTGTTGTTGAAAATGTTTTAAACATTAGTCAGTAACAAAGAAAAGGAAAAGGTGTTTAGGTAGTATTTGTTAGCTAGCAAATTAAGGAAAAGGTTTGATGTCATTATGTCATATTGTCGGACTTGCAAATAACAACATATGGTACTGCATAGAATTTAACCATTTACATATTCCAAAGAGCAACTGCATTTCATTGTGGCAACGCATGGAGTCTTTACTGACATTACTCTACATTGTCTTCACTACTTGTGACTTATGAGGACCAAGTTAATCGTAATCATAGGTTCTCAAACCTATGCTTTCTGAACTGATTTGATTATCTACCTGTAGGTTAAAGCAGTTGTCTTTGACAAGACAGGAACATTGACAGTTGGAAAGCCAGTTGTTGTTAACGTTGTTCTCTTTTCTGGGATTACTATGGAGGAAGTTTGTGATATGGCAATCGCTGCAGAGGTAATTTCATCAAATATGATGGTTTTTATTTATTTACTGGTCCTGTAGATAAATGTACTGATATGCAATGCAGGCCATGTAAAGTACTATGTTGCAGATAACGAAAATTTTGGATGTTAAATACATAAATTCTTTAGTGTGAACCTTCTTGTTGTTGTTTGGCTATCTGTGATGGGATTGAATTCATCTTTTTGGTTTTTGGCTTAATGCCTTCAGGCAAACAGCGAGCACCCGGTAGCAAAAGCAGTGGCTGAACATGCAAAGAGTTCGCGTCATAAGGTTGGCTCATTGGCTGACCATGTTGAAGATGCCAAGGATTTTGAGGTGCATCCTGGAGCTGGAGTGAGTGGAAAAGTGGGTGAAAAAATAGTAATGGTAGGAAACAAGAGGCTTATGCAGACTTATAATATTCCATTGAGTCATGAGGTTGAGGAATTCATCTCAAGTACAGAGAACTTGGCACGTACTTGCGTATTAGTTGCCATTGATAGTAAGGTTGCTGGGGCTTTTACGGTGACTGATCCAGTGAAGCCAGAGGCAGGTCGTGTCATTAGATTTCTCCACACAATGGGCATATCAAGCATCATGGTAACTGGTGATAATTGGGGTACTGCAAGAGCAATAGCAAGAGAAGTGGGTATTTCTCAAGTTTTTGCTGAAACAGATCCAATTGGAAAAGCAGAGAAGATAAAAGAAATTCAGGTGAGGTTACTGATGCATATTCATGGGATGATTTCTAACCTAGTTGCTTTCCCACCGGATATTTGTGTGCTGCTGTGCCTGAAAATTGCTTTGGTTAATGGTTAAAAATTATGTTCAACGATATTAACAAAATAATTGCTTGCCAGTGTGGTGCTATACTGCTATATATGGAAGATTGGGTGATTTTAGTTTAATTTTTTTCAATTCATAGTGGTTGACTTATCACTTTCAAGTGGCGAAGTTATCAGTTAAAGGCCTTCGAAACTCGAAAGGCAGTAATATTGAATAATTTATATTCTCTCATCCACAAGGATGATCTGGGACGGATACTGGGCTCTCTCCGAGAAGGCAGTTCTCTCAACATAGTGTTCAATTCATCTTGGCTTTCTGAGAAGGACCTGATTTCTTTCCTCCATAAAAAGGTAAAATAAATTGTTCTACTTGAATCAAGTTGCAAATACTTAGGGACACACAAACAGTGTAGAACTCAGTCCTTTGGTTGACTGAGAGTATCTAACTTCAACAGTGAAAGATTACGGCACACCAGTTTGGTGTTGTATGCATCTGTGTGTTGTGAGTTTATTGACATGCCTTTGAAATGGTTGGGAATCCGCTTGTCATATAGCCATGTTTGATAATCATAACTGCAATTTCTGTAGTAGTTCAGATTATGCCTATATAATTTTTCAGATAATTAGATTGTAACTACATGTCCTCCATCATGATCCAGATGAAAGGGTTGACAGTGGCAATGGTAGGAGATGGAATAAATGACTCCCCAGCTTTAGTTGCAGCTGATGTCGGTATGGCAATAGGCGCAGGCACAAACGTTGCTATTGAGGCTGCGGATATAGTTCTCATCAAGAGCAACCTAGAAGATGTGGCGACAGCCATAGATCTCTCAAGGAAAACAATGTCCAGAATTCGGCTGAATTATGTTTGGGCCCTAGGTTACAATATCCTAGCCATGCCCCTTGCTGCAGGAATTTTGTTCCCCTTCACTGGGATTCGGCTTCCTCCTTGGGTTGCTGGAGCTTGCATGGCTGCGTCATCCATTAGCGTAGTCTGTTCTTCTCTGTTGTTGCAGTCTTATAAGAAGCCCTTGCATGCTGGGGATATATGAGGAGCAATCCTATAATCTAATCCCAGCCTCGTTTAAATGAGACTCTTACTTAGGAAGTGCAAATATGTTCACTGAGTTAACTGTTACTATAGAATGGAAGTGGAATTTAATTTGTAGAGGTGGTGCTAGACTTCTTTAATACAGAAAGATTTGAGTAGTGATTTTACTAATTATGTACTCCATGTTGTACATATGGATATAGAAACCTCAGAATGTGGGGTATTTTTCAAGGACCGTTGATTAACATTAATTAATGTGATCTTCCCCATCAAAACAATTTATCCCATTTTCTTTTTCTTTGTTGATTTATCTGGAATACAGTGGTGAATGGTGTGGTCTTGTTGGGGTTTATCACTCTTACAAATGAAATTTCAGCAATATATACCACGGTGTTACAATGGAAAAAATAAATTTTTAAAAAAGACCATCTAATTTTATGATGAAAATAAATGAGTTTTTTACAAGCTAAGTGGTTGTTTGGTTGCACATAAATAGCATAAGAATTTGGAATTCCGATGAATTTCCAAATATTAGAGTTGTTTGGTTGACAAAATCACAACTTTTGGAGCTTCCCATGAATTCCAAATTTCCTCACATTGCACAATCTATACCATGATTCCGGGAGTATATGCTCGAGTTACAAGAAAACCACTAAAAGGTAAAAGAAACGTAGGGTGAGGGACTTAATAATTTGTTCTCAAAGTGGTGGAATTTGTTTACCTAGAGACCCCTAGGTGATTGACAATTACCCTGAATTCTTATGTCCAAACAAACAATTTTGACTAAATCACATGAAATTGAAATTCACATAACATGGAATTTCCTATGCATTGTAAATTCCTACATCCAACCAAACGACGACTTAATCTACTTAAACTTTTTGCAAGCCAAGTCAAGTCACAGATTTATATGTCTTTATTAGACCCAACATGTTACATGGTTGCTTCTAAAAGCATACGGTCTTATCCAACATGTTCTAATTTATAAAAAATCTTAATCATTATTTTAGTTAAAAATTACAAACTTAATATACAAAATCATATAATCGGCGATTTGATGTGTTGTGTCCTAAAAGAAAATGGTCCGGTCTGATGGTGAACCACTATTAGCAGCTTGCCATGTTGCCCGGCTCAATGTTTTTTTTTTGGTACAATGTTGCCCGGCTCAATGTGGTTTAACTTTTGCTTGCAAAAATGGTGAAAATCCCAGTTTTTCCTCATATTTTGGCATTTACTACATAACATATTCTTTCACTTTATCTCTATATGCTGTGTAAAGCAAAAGCTTATGCAATAAAAGCTTATTTTGAGGTGAAGTCAAAGACCTCATTTTTACCATGTTTCTGTAAAGTTATTAATATCCAACTTGATCTCTTATGCTATGCTATATTGCTGTATAACTCATCTTTATGCAAAGTTCATAGCTTTGGGATGAGTTGTTGTCATTGTTGGTTGCTTGATTTGTGCTGAGTTATGAAATGTTAGTGCTTGATTTGTTCTGTAAGTTATGTGATCTTTTGTTTATGTGAAATATAGGGTGAATTTCTGTGCAATAAAGTTTGTTTCTTTGTGGGTTTTGCTGTTGTTAATAGCAAGTAATTTGATGGGGTTTTCTGGGTTTGTACTACTTTTGTGTGTTTTTTAGCAGTGAGTCTGAAGTTTGGAGCTTTTGTTGTTGGACGACATTTCTTGTGTTGTTGGACAAAGGCAGTGTACTTATGGAACTAACTGGACCTTGCTTATGATAGGGATCAGTATCGAGTTCTTGTCGACGTCGTTGTAGTTGTTGAAGAAGTTTGAGAGTAACTAGGGAGTGATAGTATCTAGCTGAGGGTTAAGAGTATCTTCGGCAGCTGGTTATTGAGATTTGAGATGGAAGATTCGAGTTTAGGAGGTGGGTTTTTGTCAGGATCGAGTGGTCGGTTGCCAATGCATAAATGCCAACAAGGGCAGATGGTTCAGCCGTTGATGCCCCAACAAGCTCATCACTTTGATCCCTTGAGCATGATGAGCGGTCTTGCAAATGAGCAGCCGTTGGGGTTTGGCGAGGCGAAAGAGTTAACGTTAGGGGGCATGTGTATGGATTTTGGCAAGGGGAAGGGAATATCTCTTGGGCCGTCGTGTAGTAATAATACTACGAGTGAAGACGATGAGCTAAGTTTGAAGGAAGATGGAAATGGTGAGAACTCTAATGGGACCAATAGTAGAAGAAAACGTCCTTGGCAGCGGATGAAGTGGACAGATGATGTGATCAGGCTTTTGATCGCTGTGGTTGCTTCTGTTGGTGATGACTGCATGCAGGATGCAATGGATGGCCTGAAGAGGAAGTCTGGAATGTTGCACAAAAAGGGCAAGTGGAAGATGGTATCGAAGATTATGATTAGTAAGGGATGTTGCGTGTCTCCTCAACAATGTGAGGACAAGTTCAATGATTTGAACAAAAGATACAAGAAGTTAAATGACATTCTTGGGAGGGGAACTTGTTGCCAAGTGGTGGAGAATCCGTCTTTGATGGATTGCATGCCGCATCTGACGGCTAAGGCAAAGGATGAAGTCAAAAGGATCTTGAATTCGAAACATTTATTCTATAGGGAAATGTGTGCTTACCATAACGGGCATATTATTCCCGGCTGTCATGATATTGATTTACACACTCAAATTTCAGCTGATCTCGTCAAGCATCCAAATGGTAACGACGTTTCTGAGGAACAAGAAGTGGACAGAAGTGATGAGTCCGATGATGATGATTCCGATGATAACACAGGGAAGAATGTTGAGGCCAACACCAGTATGATGGAGGCTTACTATGGCAACTCTAATTTTCGGCCCTTGCCTGACAGACAGGATCGTGTTGGAATGGAATTGGCTGGTGTGTTTCAGGATCTGGCAAAGTCACCAGAAGAACAAAGAGCTTGGGTTCAGCAGCAGATGTGGCAACTCGAAGAGCAAAAGGTCAAGTTGCAGGCTGAGGCACTTGACCTTGAGAAAGAGCGATTTAAGTGGTTACGGTTTCGCGCCAAGAAGGACAGAGAGCTCAAGAAGTTGAGTCTGGAGAATGAAAGGATGAAGTTCGAGAATGATCGGATGGTCTTGCTGCTTAAAAAGAAGGGACTAGAGCTTGGCATCTCAAAGTCGGAAACATCTCCAGAGCAAACTTCCCTTAGCATTCATGGATTCCATGGAAGAGATGAAATTAATTTAGACAGGCATCAATAGCAGGTAATATCGTATTTTCTTACTAACATTGTATGGATCTGTTTATATTAACCTTCCTCAATACAAGCATAGCCAGTTCCATGGTCATAAATCAGAGGTAGCATTTTGGATTTTGGTTTGTCTTGAATCATCATATTTTGTTTTCTAGCAAACCCCTTCTAAATAATGGAAGTGGCATATGTTTCTCTTTCTGCGTTATAGTTATGTGGTTGTCAATGTGCTTCTGTGGATTCATTTCTGTTTTTCCATCCTTAAATTTCCTTGTCAGTGTCATGGTTGGCCTTTTTTTGCATTGACTCTTGACATATTATCGACTACTTTGTGCATTTGCCTAGTAGTCTCGTACTGATTATATTAACAATCAAATAGTCTTTGATTACCAAAACAAGCCATCAGAAGAATCTTGATCAGGAATTCAACTGATTATTGGTTTTAGCCCCCTAGCATTTTTGGCTTCGTGTAGTGAGCGCAATTTATGATCTTGTAGGTTGTTTGTGAGTTTGTCCCAAGATATGATAATAAGTAATCATATTTAATTTAACTTCTTTAAATGAATCATGAATTTTCTTTCAAACCTCACGATGATAAGTTGTACTTATGTTCTTAAACACTTCTGCTTGGCACACACACTGAAACATAAAATTATAGACAGTCCTGTTAGACCAAATTAAGTAACGTCTTTTTTTTTTTTTTTTTTTGGGGGGGGGGGGGGGGGGAGTCGATCTATAGTACCAAAAGCCAAATGCTTGGGACAAACTAAGACTAGTCATTTGGCTTCTTGGGAGGCTGAAGATCCTCAGTCATTTATTCATATTTGAAGTAGTTTCAGGTCCTAGGGTACTTAAGTTGCTGTAGAAACTTGGCCAAACAATTACATGGAAAGCAAATGAATGACGAGGCAGTTTTTTTTTTTTTTTTGTTGTTGATTTACACTGAACTGTTCAAAGACTAGAGTCCATAGCTACTTTGTCACTGTCTCTAACAGAGTAACAGGTGTGATGCCTTCTTGTGTAACATTGTCCTTAGGAGGGATATTTTCCTTAGATTGATTATACCTGAGTAGGGACACCCTATCCCATCTTCCTGAAGAAAGAGATGTGCTCCTGATACAAATGTAGTGCCGTGTTCTATCATGTCTAAGTTTATAGAGGACTATGGGACTGTGTAATGTAATTACGCGGATCTTTTGTAGGAAGTGTGGATTTGTGGTTTAGATTCGTGCTAATATTATGAGCTTTGCATAAGAGGTATTTGAATCATTTTGGTGCTGATGCGTTATTTTCTGGTATGTGTGTCCACTTGACTGTCATCATTTAGTCTGCCTTGATGTGCATTTTCTTGCTGCATGTTCCCCTGTTGCTCTCTGTTTAAAACTCGTTTAAGGCTGACCAATTTGTTGCTGACATTGTGGACCATCATTTTCTGAAGTTGTTTGGATCTAGCTCATCTAAGTGTTGTATAGAAGCTGCATTTTTTGTGTCTGTGGCTCCCTTTCTGTTGCTCAGTTTTTCTTGCTTGTGCATTTGTTCTTCATCTTGGTTGATAAGGACCAAGGGAAGTCTTTACTGGACAAAGTCCCACAATTTAGTAAATATCGGAGGATTCCCTTCCCCCGAAATACTTTAGGAAATGGATTTCCACAAAATTGGATGCTGTAATTTCATGTGTGACTGTGGACATGTAGTTGACTAAAGTATGGTTGATGGAAACATTCCTTTGCATTGTCATGCCTCATGCACACCTGTCTTGTCTTCTGGTGAATCTATTAGTACTTTCTGCTCCTATAGTCTCATTCAGCATGTCCTCATGCAGGACTCCTTGAAGCTCAAATGTTTTTTTAGAACTAGATATCGTCTTCGTTTTGACATTTTATTTTGGCCTTCTCCATCGTGTTCCACTATCTGAATTTGCCTGGTTGACTAGCTAATGATATAGTACTTTATGTTATTGGCTTATTGCAAAGCTGACTTAGGAGTGTGACTTAGTACTAATACTATATGCTGCTTTTGGAGACACCAAAGAGTATTTGTTTGACTGATTCACCTGTGAACAGATTCTTTGCATATTCTCTCCTTGCAAATATGGCTTTCCATAGCTATTCAGGGCTGACGTTCCAGAGGGCACTTCTAGTTTAGGAAGCCTTGATTCCAGCAAAATGCTAATCTTTGGAGTACATTTCTGGCCTTTTGCATTTATATTTGGCGTTCTACAGGTTTTTCATTTTTCAATATCATCTTAAAGCCACCTTTGACCCAGGGTCGGATGCAAGATTTAAATATTAAGGCAGCGATTCCGTTATTTTTCCACCATTTTCCTATCTTTTCTACCAATTTTCTATCTTTTCTATCATTCTGCTACTACTTTTAATATATTTTGGAGTAGCGTATGCTATCCCTTGCGACCATATACATCCGCCCCTAACCTTGTTAATCTAGACTTTCCTATCTTCAATTTATTACATGGTATCTTTGTGTAATATTCCCAAGTTAAGTTCATGGTCAAAAATTGAAGATTCAACTTGATTATCTGAGCTTTTCCTGTGATTTTGGTCATTTGTTTCCTTTTGTGTTTAGCGACTTATCAAAGCCCTTTCTCCTGTTCATAACCTAACATGATTTCAGAGTCAATTAAGGAATGTGCAGAAAAGCTGAGCTGCCTTTAGACGGTGAAAGCAAATCTAGAAACTTAACCCCGTCAAAAGCAGCAATATTTGGACTTCGGATGCTCGTCAACTAATTACATATGAGATGTTAGATGCTCAAAATCGTCCATGAGCGGTTAGAAATCACATTTTTTTCATGTCTATAAATCTATAATACCCGTTTCTTTAATACGTAGAACAAGAGTCTTAGCCTTTTTTAAAATAGAAAATCACCCTCTTATCCTATATGACCAACTATTCCGGACTGTACCGACTATTTGGATGACTTATACGTTAAATAATGTATGGCTCGTGGCTGCTGGCTTTTGCCCATCTTATAGTTTCACACCCACGTCAATAACTGAAGCTTATTACTCAATTTGGTTAACAAATTATAGAAAACATAATGACAACTCAAAGCCATCGCAATTCATGTGTCAACTTCATGTTCAACCCCACATTTGTGGAATTTGGCACAATGGACGGTCTCACGTCTGTCTTTCCATCTCGTAGTTCTCACCCCAATACAATGATAAATTGATAGCTAGGCGAATGATTGACTGTGCAATAGTGCATACTGCATAGTGGTGAGGTCAAGTTGTTGCACATGCTACATTATATCATTATGCGTCTGATGTCATGTGTTGGGCAACACTATGCGTAACCCATGCACATGTGACGTACGGCCAGTTACGGGAAAGCCCTTTTTCCTCTTATTATACGTGTTTTGGATAAATAAAATTGAGCATTTGGTAGTATCAAACTTTTTATCTCTAGACTCGAGTCACTGGAATTTATGAAAATGATACATGTTAGAGTGATACAGTATTTTTAAGTTAAAATTAACTGATGTTAAGTGATACAGTATTTTCTTCGTCTTAAGTGGGGCAAAATATTAGGAGATGATAAGTGTAGGATCATGGTTCAAAATACGTTCGATTCTACTATAAACCCATGGCCCATGCACATACATACGTACTTCGTACATAACATAATGGAATGCGCATGAGCTAGAAGAAGCAGCACTAGTCCACTAGAGTTCGTAAGAATGAAGCACCGTTTATAGTATCTGATTCTTTATTTTGGTAGGTCAATCTTTTTCTATACTAGATTTATTTATTTCCTTTTTGGTTAGTTGCCTATAGGGCTATAGGTGTGAAATTGATATTGCCTTTTCCTTTCGTGTTAGGGCCCAAAGCCATTTTTCAAGCAATAGCCGCCGCTCGTTCTCCACCCAACCCAAAAAAGCCGTCAACTATCCCTCCCCTCTACAAAAGTACTCTTAGAAATAATATTTTTGCAACAGTTCATCGTTAACCATCCACATCAAGGAAAAACCAAATGATTATAATTAACCACATGCCTTTTTTACTTACCCGAAGCTCAGAAACGTAGACAAATTCGGCCACATGTAAATCCAATGGTGAATAAGAAACACAATTATTTTGCTCAATTCCATTATCAAAACATCAACTTTGAATAAAAAAAAAGATTAAACCTTTCCGATAAAGTAATTGTAATTATAATTGATACCATTATCATAAGGTTATGATGAACAAGCTTCAAATTTCATGTACAATAAGAACAAACCCAATAATAATAATAATAATAATAATAATAATAATAATAATAATAATGAGCCACAAAGGATAGTGAA
>CAAKMY010012022.1:0-10645 GCA_901111285.1 Corrigiola litoralis
CCCCCCTCCCCCCAACCCCTTCGAGTAGAAAACTCATGTACATCAACAGCCTATTCTACAGGTATGTGGCAATATTTGCAGATTCTAATTATGGTTATGGGTATTACTTCTGAAGGAGGTTACATAGCAAACTGATAGGGAAACGAGAGAGCGGCTATTAGCATATCATAAGAGCTCCAGTAGTTTTGATTTTTCCAACAATTACTTGACTTGCATACCATGGCTTGCTAGAATATGTATCAGCTAGGGCAATAGCACTAAATACGAATTGTCCAAACACAATTTATCAGTGATCAAAATTCATGCACCAGAGACACTAGTAATAATTAATTAGTACTAACAAAAAGCCTTCATAAGAAAACAAGAAAGTACCTGCTGATTCCTTGCCATTGGTATTGCAGCAAGATTAGGGTGTTGAGAAGCCATTACTGGCGCTTCATGGTTTGCATTGAAGTGATATCCTTGACCACTTCTTACCTGCTGGTTTCCATCATAACCCATATTTCGCCCAACAGGAGATGGACCATGCTGCTGACTGTGCATCATGGATTGGCCCATTTGATTTTGATAGCTGGGTGTATGTTGTGAATGGACAGTATCATTCCGACTCTCCTGCAATTTCATACTCGATGGGGGTTGATGCATGTGTGCTGAGGAAAAAGGTTGGGAGTGCCCGGGCAGGGGACTGGCCTGCAACCCATGACCGGAAGCACTTGTAGGTGTTGGACTCTGACCTACTACTCGTCCACCTTGTTCAACCTGAGACATTGAAACTCCTGTTTGCTTTATTTTTGAATAATCAGAGTCATCTCGTTGGGGAGGCCCATTCCTACTATCTTGTGAATATGAGAACTGGGGTCCTTGTGGCGGCATGTGATGAGAATGTGGTTGTGCATTCTGCTGCCCTTGTGAATGCATGGGTTGTTGGTATGCACCATATTGCATTTGCTGAGCCATATAGTGGTGACCTTGTGATTGTCCCATTGGCGGACCTTGATGCTGAGATGCTTGCTGCCCGATAGGTTGTTGTGTCATATGTGATCCTTGCTGCGGCATCATTTGTTGGCCAGGTTGCTGCACCATTGACATTCCATATTGCGGCTGCATCCCCTGCCCCTGTTGGATTGGCGCTTGCCCCATTTGCGAGCCTCCTTGAGGCACACCTTGTCCATAATTTGGGTATTGCTGCTGGGACCCTCCCAACTGAGAACCTTGTTGCCCTGCTGGCATCTGCGAGGACGGCTGCTGATTAACCTGTCCAGTTAAAGAACTCTGATAATGTCCTTGCTGCTGAGAATACTGACTTATGTACTGTTGTTGATACTGAGAAGCTTCAGCACTTTGTCCATGCTGCGAAGCAGCCTGAGATGCAGTGTCAACAGGAGGTACACCAGATGGCAACGGCGGAGTTGCACTACCAGGTTTTTCATACTGAGTAACATTTGTATCCGGATTCCAATAATACGTAATACCAGTGCTCCCATCAATCAACCCTTTCCAAGGCTTCGGAAGGGTCGGATCATCCGGTGCATACCTTGGACCAGCAGCAGCTGAAGCTGCTTCAACATTTGCCATCTTCCACTAACTTTATGTCACTTCAAAATACGAAACACGCAAAATCAACACACAACCAAACCCAGTCTGACAACAATAAGGCACTCCATGATTGCATCAACAACCCAAACACTTACAAAACGCTACGGCGAAGTATACAGACTACTTATTGTCATTCAAACCCAACAAAATTCAACCTCAGCTCGAAAAAGCAACAAAACCTCAATTCTTTTAAACCAACAAAACCCACTAATGTCAAAATTAAATATAAAAAATAAATCTTGCAACTTAGCTCATCCTATAAAACAAACATACTATAACAAAGAAATAACAATCAAAACTCATCATTAAGCTACAACCCAATAAAATTCAATCCAAACCCACATCAATAAACACACAAATACCTCATATACTCAATCAAAAAGTACCCCAAGCTCCAAAGTTCCAAACTTTTAACTTCTCACAGCACAAACACCAAATACCCAGATTTTAAAATTTTACATAATAATATAAAACTCACACCAATTTCTTTTATTCAATTTCTACTACTACTAAAGTTCCCAAAATAATATATATTTCAAATAATCACAGTAAAGTTTTTACCTTTACAAAGAAAAACAATACACAGTAACAATTAATTACACTAAAGTTTGTACCTTTACAAAGAATAATAATACACAGTAACAATTAATTTCAAAAGGGTAGCAAATAAATCAAACCCAATAAAGATTGGAGATTTAAGGGCTTACATTAAGGATATGAGAGCAGTATATTTTTGTAAAAAAGATGAGATGAGAAAAATGTTGTGAATAAAAAGTGAGTAAGTATATATGGGTTTATATGTGTGTTTTAATGATGGGTGAAACTATGTTGTTTCACGGCCATGGGCATAATACTCACTTCTAGGGCTTTTTTATACACCACCTCTCTTGAAAGAGCAACATATAAGAAGAGTGGAAAAAGTTGTATCCCAAAAAGGAAAGAAAAATGAGAGGAAAAAAATGTTGAGTTTTGTTGTGATTTTGGATTTTTAGCTATGTTTTTTAGACTTATTTTGGGAGTTATCTAACAAAAAATGACCTGAACTTACACATTAATTTTCACTGAGAACCTATTAACTTTATTTTTTTGATAAGGACTTGAGACTTGACACCGTTAATCTTTTTAATATTTTTTTCAACTTAAATATTTGTTTAGCTAGAAAATAAAAATACCACTGCAAAAGTGTATTCCTTTAATTTCTTACTCGGCTCCCCCGGCCCCTTTCACATTTACTCTCATCTACGAAGAAAATGTGAGAAAACATCCAGTCAAACATAAACAACCTAGGGAATTATCTATTAAAAAACTTTATTGATACCATTACAAAACTTTATATTTTATTGTTGAAGATGTGAGCTTAACACGGTTAACAGTTCTATTGATGTGCCTTAATTTTGTAAAATTTATGTTAATAATTGGCTAACAATATATATACAACAATAAAAAGTGTGTTCATTTTCTTTTCCTTATCCAATTACTTCCTTATTTCCTCTATTACTTCTCTCTGGCTCTCTCTATTTCCCTTATCCCTTTTTTCGGTAGATAACTTTATGGTAAAGTAATCTATATGGCATTATAAAGAAACGAGTTATCTCTTTTAAAAAGAGAGAGAAAACAGAGAGAGGAGATAGAGATGAAAGAGAGAAGTAAATGGATATGAAAAAAATGGAAACACTTTATCTAGTTGTATTTTTATTTTTTAGTTGATTTTGAATATATATTTACATAACATAAAGCAAATCAACAAAAATATTAATGGTGTTAAACTCATATTTTTGGCAATGGTATTAATAAAGTTAGAGGTGTGAGAAATTAAAAACATTTAACAACGATAAAATTTTACCTTTTATAATGATATTTTTATTTTTTAGATAAACAAGTATACTAAATTGAAAAAAAAAGCTAAACTATTTAAAGTATTAACGGTGTTAGTCTCAAGTCCTAACGGAAAAAATAAAGTTGGCAGGTCCTCATCGGAAAAAATGTACAAGTTCAGGTCCTCTTTTAATAGATAACTACTTATTTTGGAGGTTCATTTGTTAAGTTCAATTCATTTCAATTTTAATGTATTTAGTTTTGAAAAATCATATGCACCCACCGGGTAGGGTAGAGCAGAAGTATTTGAAAATCCGAAAATCCGAAAATTCGATTCGAAATTTGATCCGATTTTTAGGATATCCGATCCGAATTTATTTTCGGATCGGATATCGGATACGGATACAAATATTGATTTTTCGGAAATCGGATATCCGATATCCGATTAATATCCGAATATTAATCGGATATTGGATTCGGATATCCGATTAATTATTTGTTGGAATATCCGAAATTTTGAAATAAAGGTCCTAACTTGATAATCATAAAGTGCAACTTAGGCCCAATAACTTTTAACCCAACACGACAACAAGTCAACAACCATCTCCAAAACACAATAACCTACCTCTTTCTCTTAGTTTCCACTTTCCAGTATCACTTCTCATTACTGACTCTCTCTCACTCAGTACTCACCTCCTTCTGTCACTTCTCAGTTCCCTCTCATTCTCAATCTCCGTTTAGCACTCTTCTTCTCCGTTGTTGCTCCTCCTTGTCCGCCGACCTAGACGATGCTCCTCCTCGTCCCCCTATCTTGGCGCTGCTCTTCTCTCGCTGCCGCACGTCGCTTCTCCTCCTCCTCGTAGCAGATCTCGTCACTCCTCCTCTTCCTCGTAGATCTCGTCACTCCACCTCCTTTAGGTGCAAGCTTTTATTTATTTTTGGGTTTGTGGAATTTGTTTTAAGGTGTAGTCTTTACTGGGTACTTTGTTCTTAGATTTTTTCCTTTCAAATAGTGGAGTTTTAGCCCCTCGTATTGTAGTACAGGATGTTGTAACATTTGGGAGTACGAAATTGAGTTTGTTCAGTAGCAAATGTGTTCAAATAGTTGATGAATTTGGTTATTTATTATCGAATTAGAAGTTGTACCGTTGGTTTGTTGTTATTAACATATGTATGTGTTATCTACCAGAAGCTAAATGCATTTAAAAAAAACAAAAAAACTATGGATATCGGATATCTGTTATATCCGATCCGATTTTTTTCAAATATCGGATATCGGATATCTGAAATTATCGAATCGGATTCAAATATCATATTTCCAATTTTTTTGGATTCGGATATCAGATACAAATAGCAGATTTTAGCAATTTCGGATCGGATATCCGATCCGTGCTCTCCCCTACCACCGGGTGGTTGTGAATATCATGCCTACCCTCTCACAAATATTTTCTCATTTTTCCTTTACGTTTAAAAAACTAAAAATGATGTGAGGAGGTGGGCATGGGATTGATAACCACCCGATGGGTGTGTATCACCCTTTTAGTAAATCTAGTTTTCGTCCTAATCCTTGATTTGGGTTACGCTAGGTTTGGGCCGTTACGAAAGAGTAAAAGGTGCCCCAAATGGTGCATTTCAGGCAACATACACGACGACAACAAAGGTTAAAGAGAGTGATTTAGATGACCTAAAAAATGTAGATCTTACCCTACGAGATTTTCAATTTAGATTCCGATAGGGTTGAGGTGACGGCGTCGGAAAGGCGACGATGGCTGGTGGACAGCGGTGGGGCAATGGCGGCGTCATTAGTGGGGTAGGGGCTGGGGGAGTTAGAGTTTTAAATAGAGTGGTAGTTTGGTCATTTCAGGTATTTTAATGAAGGATAAATGAGACATTTCATACGCTGTCTCACCAAAAGTTTTAGTGAGACCGTCTCATATAAGCTTTCTACATATTTTACTATACTGATAGATAACCACGTAGTGTATAGGCTCCAAAAAAACTTTCGTATTCATGGAGAGCAGCATTGATTCGGTCAGTACTAATGACATTGCACACATATTGTGCAAATATCTTTGTATTGCCTAAAAGACATACCTGAGCATGTTTTAGTTGATAGATGGTAGACATCTTTGTAAACTCTAGTAGGGTGTATTAATCGTTTGGTGTTTACATGGTTAATGATAAGCTTACATTTTACAAAAAAAGAAAAGATAGATAGCCACGCGGCTCACAAGCTAAAATCGCGACACTTAGCATCCTGCTGAAACAACGTTTATGCAAGTCTCATAAGAAACAACGTATAGGCAAGTCACTCTTTTATTTAAAAATTAAATTAATTGTAAGGTAACGTAAAGAGAACGTTTTTGGGCGTTTTATATGTGATTTCAAATTAGTGCACTTTGTAACTCTTGGTGCTATGAGGTAGAATTTCGGCGCATTACTGCTGGAATGATAGTAGATTCATTTGTGTTAATTATGTAATTGGGTTACTTTAGTTGTTGTGATGAAGGATTTATGCACATAAGTGTTGGTATGATAGTAGATTTATTTGTCGTACAGATGTAATTGAGTATGGATTTTGCTTTGTGGTTAGTATTAAGTACTACTTTTGTATGTTGAGGTTTTCGATGGTGTATTGGATGATGTATGCTAATGTACTTTGTAATTCGTGTTGCTATCATGATGAACTTCGGCGCATTAGTAAATGTTTGGTTTTGTTGTGGTTTTGTTGTCCCACTTTAATCTCCCTCCAATCCCTACGGAATGCAACAAGGTAGCCATCCCTTTTTCTGATTTTTACGGTTGCAAAAATAGGGGCACTGTCCTTCTCACTCACCAACACCACATTAATATAGGGTTTTTAATGGTTATCATGTAATGCACTTATTCAAAAAACAATTGGACCCCCCAATTCTAACCAAATCTCTTTTATGAAATTAGTAAACCTAATATGGAGGGGAGGACAGTATGTGAGAGTTGGATTGGGGTGGACATGGAAGACAATCTTATCCCTTTCATCATCCTTTACAACAATTTTTTTCTTTCTCTTCTTTCTCTAATGGATAAAGGTGATGAAGGGGGCAGAAAGGGAGAAGAAAGTGATAAAAAGGACAGAGTATAGGGTGTTTTGGTGGTATAAGTAAAGGTAAAAGAGACGTGGGGATGGGAGATGTATATAGTGGGTTGCTTCAAACTATAAGTAACTTCTTATCATTTTCCAAAAGGAGTTTAAATTTATATTGACAACATCATAATTCTAAACATTCTTTATATATTGACTTTTTATTACTGATAGCTAGTAATTCATTTAAGTGAACCTCTAATCATCTATATTACTCATAGTTGCATAGGTAGGTATGGGATTCGCCCTCCCTTACCCTCATAATGTTGCACTAGTTTTAACCTCATGCAATGCATGAGTTCGTATTAATATTAAATATTTTAATAAATTAAATATCAATGCATCTAATTATATTTAAAAAAAATATATACAATGACGTGTATATGTGTTTTCATAAGTAAATAGATACGTTTATTCATTTACGACTAAAACTAAATCAAAATACCTACTAAAGTCATGTAATTATAGTGATTTTTACCTGTAACGGCCAATTTTAGAGACAACAAACATCAAAATCAACAAAATCACATATATATATATATGTATATATAACATTGAAGATTAACAAATATGAAATTTAAATTAATGGGTTTATATTAATATTAAATATTTCAATAAAAAATGTTTTTAAACCTTATATTAATCTATTTAATCCATTGATGTGTACTTCTTATATATGTTTTCATAAGCAAATATATGAGTTTTTCATTTCTGACTTAAAACTAAATCAAAATACTTATTAAAATCGACAACAAACATCAAACCCAACAAAAATAGTTATATGTTAACATTATATTAAAACATAAACATGAATTTTTAGTAAATTGAATACTAACAAACATGAATTTCAAATTAATCATCACACCATGAGAATGAAAAAACTCGTGAAATAAATAAATAATGATAATAAGTATCATTTTTCTCTAATTTTATCAAAAATACACAAAAGTAGAATCCCAAAACTTGTGTAACTCCAATAAAATATATTATCAACATTATACTACAAATTTATAGAATATTTTTTTAGACACTTTATGCTAATTTATAATCAGCACTCGTACTCTCCTAATTAATGATGTGTTTTAAAAAAAATGTAACTGTAAATTTGAATAATTAGAAATTCAATTCGTAACTTTAAAATTATCAGTATATTGCATAATACTAATAGAGACAAAAATGCAAAACTCTTGTTTCAACTTTAACATTACTCAAATCAAAATAACGAAAATATGTAGAGGTACATAACTATTACATATGATTGATATAGATAAGTTGAAGAACACATTAGTAATGGATCATTAACTTTTTGAAAAAGCCTCTGGTTAAAATACCAAAGATAACAGTGTATACATTCATTTTTTAATGTAGACAAAGTAAAACAAAGAATTAATAAAATTAACATTAATTTAAATTAGCTATTTTACTAAACATTATTCTAAAAACAAATTAACCAAAGAAAACCACTAAATTATCAACTTATGTTCTCATATCTATCAATTATCATTATGATGTGATATTTTAATTTAAAGTGTAAATTCGAATCAATGTCCACTTTTCAACATTTACAAAAACATGTAATGCTTGCAAACATTTGAATACTTATCAATAAACTTATCCAAAATAACATATATATAATTAAAATTTAAGAATTGAACAAAATATTGTTGTACCTCATCAAATTTTCAAACGACAAACATTGTACACCTATCTTCAACTTCGTATCATCAACTAAAAGGCAAAAAAAATTTGGTGCAACATTAGTACAACTCGATCAATTTAATTAAGAATATATCACCAGTCGTAGTTATTGTATAAATATTCACGCATGTATAGCATAAATAAATATGAATTTCGCATTTTGAAAACCATAAAAATTAGAAATATACATCTTTTTATTGATTCTTGGTGGATATATGTGCCTTGAAATTGACGATAATCAACATATAAGAGTAGGGTATTTTGGAATAAAAGAGAGATGAAAGGAAAAGATGTTAAATGTATTTATATTATCACTTGCTTGGAAATGAATAATTTGAATTTGTTTCACATCACCTGCACTTGAAAAAACAAATATAAAATTGAATATTACATGACTTGGGAAATTATTAATTTGAAGTTGTTTTATATCATTTACACCTGAAAAAATAAATTGAATATTACGTAAGTAACTTCAAAAATAAACACAAAAGTAGTATGTAGCATAAACCTCAGTAAAATTAATTAGGATATCGGTGACATAAGAAAAAATAAATGTTTAAATGAGATCACTATTAAGTTAATGAGGGTCAAATGATTGAGTGAAGAACAAACAATAATTTGGTTTTCGATTAATGAAGCGGAAATTGCAGAAAGGTAAATATGATATCAAGATTACATGAATAAAAAAATATTACAGTCATATCAATTCATAATGACAATTCCACTTACTTAAATCTTGACTTTTCTTTCTAATGTCATTTCATGGTTTTGTAATCGCAAGGTCGAATAATCAGATTAACTACTTGAAAAGCTAAAAGTGAACACATATAAACACATCATACAACAAAAGAAAAATAATGGCACCAAAATAAGGATGCCTAAAAAAGCTGCTGATCGTGTTAGAAAAGGATTCAAATGTTGGTTTGGAATCTCACTTCATATACAAAATGTCTTTACAATTGAGGAGAACATGAAAAGTTAAGATTTTTAATAGTAGCTAGGAGTATTAGGCAATGGATGTTAAAAGAACAAATTAATGAAAAAGAACATATATAGAATTATAAACATTTTAGAATACAGAAAGTCATACAACAATATATAAAGTTATAGTTACAAAAGATCAAAAGTCATGAAAATTAAACAGAATAAAATTATAGTTGTTATGGAAAAGCAAAAGTCTTGAAATAAATTGAGGTTTTTATAATTAATAAACTTTTATATCAATTGGCAACAATATGAAGTTTGACTTTATGGCTGTATTAAATAAGGGTGTCACGTGTCCTCAACTTAGAAAATCTTATTTGTTTAATATAATAGTATAAATATAGATATGGTTCATGCGTTAACTTTTTAATGATTACTATTATGGTCAAAAAATCATTGACTCAAAATCTTGACTTTCCTTTTCAAAAATCAAAAATACCATAGCAAAAGTATCGCCACATCATTGTCCTAATAAGAGCCACATATGTTGACATGTGACATATCTTTCCTAAACAAAAGATAATTCACAATTGAGCTTTGGATAAACAATAAACCTATGGATTAACCCAACAGGAAAATAATTCTTACCATTCTGATGACTTCATCTAACTAAACAGTGACCTAAGCAATTAAGGTACTACTTTAAATACCAACCTTAAAATCAGCGTAAACGTAATTTTTCTTATTTTTATGATATAGTTTATTGTCTTGTCGCATCAATTATTCTCAAAGACACTTGCTTACTTAAATTATCTTAAATGGTAATTTATTTTAACAAAATAAAATAAATTAAGTACTTGTTTTGAAAGTGTGAACTTTTTAAGGTAGTTACCAAAAGTTCAAAAAACTAAAGGAAACATAAACTACAATAAGATAAGTAAAAACACAAATTTTTAGAAATGACCATTTTGTATGAAATAATATATTATTGAATGTCCATATCTCCCTAAAGTACATAGTTTTCATATATCTATACTATATCTATTAAAAGGCGTTGCTTGTCCAAGAACTTGCCACGTAACATAATGACATGGAAGTTATACACCCACCACATAGGATAATGACATGGAAAACATAGAAACCTATAAATTAATCTACCTTTAATGATTGTGATTAAAACAATGAAATAAAACTATATCTATTCTCCTTTAGATAAAAAATTAAGAGAGCGAAAAATTTGAAGCGAATACTTCCTCCATTTCTTCTTATATATTCTTCCCACTTCTTTTTGAGCACATAACAATACACATTTTATATGTTAAATATATGTAACTACATGTTAATAAAAATTAAGCCAAATTATAACTACATTATAAATATCTATAACTATATTTTATTCTACTCATTAAGACAAATTAAACAAGATCTCATATCACTATATTTCATCTTATACCTTATATACCTTATATATTATATATTATAAATTCATTT
>CAAKMY010012066.1:2489-21868 GCA_901111285.1 Corrigiola litoralis
CATCAAATACCAAAATACACGACACTAAACACCTTAATACATAAATATCATCATTAACGAAGTCAAAGTGAAGACAGAAATTGAGAGATTTTGTAAGGAAGACGTCATTTAATGTTGATTGATGGGCGTGATTTGAGTGTTTGGAGGTTAGGTGTGGTGGATGTTGGAGGTTTGGGGGTGTAAGAGTTGGTTAATGGGTGGTTTGGGCGAAAAAGAAGTTCGGTTACTATATTCGGATGAAATGGGACCATTTTCTGCAAAAATGAGTCAAAGTTGGGATTATCTAGAAATAATCCAAAGTTCGGACTATTAAAAAAAAAACCGTTTAAACTTGGGATTATTCCCATCAAATTTTCCTAAATTTTATGGACATTGGTTATGACTTATGAGCATACCTTCTTCCGTACATTTTTATGCTACCTTCATAAAAACATAGAAGTGGACAGACAGACACTCATCAGTTAGAAGTCCCAACTGTTTCTAACAGAAAAATAACGATGGAAGCGGGAACTCTCCTCCACTCTATTTATCCCACACCCAAACAGCCCCTTCCAAAGACACGTCACCAACCGTTTTTCCCGCGCTTCATCAAATCTTCCCTCCAGGTAAATATCCCCCTTCCTCTCTCTTTCAAATTTCCACCTCAGCTATTTCCTTTTTTAATAACAACCCATTTATTTAATTTCCAATTTTAGTCGGATAAAGGATACGTGGGCCCGAAACCGACACGAAACTTGGTCGCAGATTGGGTGGCAAAGAATGATGACGTGGCTCGGAGTTTGCCCATTTATGTCGGTGGTGTGTCTCTCCTCGCTGTCCTCGTTAATCGGGCTGTTTCCGGCATTGCCCCTGTCGCCGATGCCAGTAGGTTTGTACCCTCAGCTCAGTTTCGCTTTTTTCGGGTTGGTTTCGGCGTAATTTTGTTATCTTGTAGCTTTGATTGTTGACTGTGTGATTTTTATTTGTGGCGCGAAGTTAATTTAGCTGAGAGGATAGTGATAAAATTAGGGAAATTGTAAGACTTTGGCTCGATTTTCGTGGTGCTAAGTGTTTTGTTAATCTGAAGTAATGAGCTGTTTGCCTGTTTATTGCATGGAGAATTCGTGTTGTCCGGGGGGGGGGGGGGGGGAGGGAGAACATAATAAAGGGTAGCAATCCAATTGTTTTTGAAAATGGTAAAGTAAGCTAGAAAAAAGGTAGAAAAGAGTAGAAAAGGGGGGAAATGGTTAAATAGGTCAAAATTGTAAGAATGTAGTAGAATTGCGCCACAAATTTTCAATTTTGACACGCTTTTGCAATTCCATGTGTTTGAATGTTTGATATGCTTAATAGGCTAATTGCATTACTCCTAAGGTTAGAGAGGTGTGTGTGGCGTCATGTGTCGAATGGTGTCCTATGATCCTATCTGTTGTCCCATTGCTTTTAATTTTGACGCATCATATCTTGATGCATGACAAAATCACGCCCGATGGTGTGTGATTGTTTGAAGGCATAATGTAGCATAATAAGAAGGTATGGGGGAAGAGATGGGAGGGACACCAATTTGAGACCGGTGATTTTCATTGGTGTGCCGATGTTATATGACAACAAACAAGCCTGTAAGAAATTTGCCAAAGGCGGGGTTCAGGCCTTCAGAGAGTTCTGGATGTACTTTGTAGAGAGGCTATTTTTATGTTTATAAAGGATTAAGATGTTTTGCCAGGATTTAGGAAATGTAATTGTTTCTTTTTCAAGTAGTAGTGTGTGCTTCATAAGATAAAGCTAACAAGGTAATATAATTATAAGACGTTCACAATGATCTCTATTGGTTTTGACTGACATGGCTAGGTAAAACTGGGCCTGCCTGTACTTAGCTACTTTGCAATGAGATTGACGTCGAGTTGCCGTTGTTGCTTTTGACTTTAGTTAGGAAGCGCAACATTCTGCATGTTCGGGCTAGAACATTAAGTACAACAACTTCAAAAATTAAATTGGGAAGGGGAATGACTAATGTAGTACTTGATCAAATCATCTAAGGGAGACTTGAATCTAATTTCTAGGGCTACGAGAATGATGGGGATAGTCCTGCGACCCTTGCTTATGCCAAACTAATAACAAAGGAAATTGCCTCTGGTAAGACGTCTCTTAGGTTCTAGCAAAGATTGAGTCTCTAAATTATGATTTAGAGAAGAAAGGGGTGTTGTTGTTTTTGAGCTTCTGATTGTACTAATGTACAATCTGCCTAGGCTTGTGACCAACAACTTTTTTTTGAAGAAGGTAAGACTGATGCTTTGCGTCATTGTGTGCAAGCATGGTGACGTTTTCGTTTTCTCCTTTCTCACACATACAGAAAATAAATGGCTTGCCTGACCGCTGAGCAGGCTAAATTTTTGGAAACACTTGAAGAAAGCTTGTGATGATAATAGTCAATGCAAAATGTTGCTATGTTCATTCCACTTTCATGATCTTATCTACAATTCTGTGCTGTTTATTCTTCACATGTCCAGTTGTCCACTTTCTGTAAATGGTAAAATTTTGTTTTACGTTTTCTCCTCGTCTCCAGTGGCTGTTTCTCCAAACATAACTTCAATATACTAGTGAGACATCAATGTTAGGTGGAGTACTCTAAATAGTAAATGCATCAGAGTAGATAATGGTTGATGTCTTCGTATAAAATATGAAACATCGATCTGTTGTGGAGAAATTACTAATGACTAATTACTATAATCCCTTCTTCTTGAACTTTACGACACTGGATTGCGTTCTTACTATTCATGTTTTCTTTTGATAGTTCACAGTCAAGGGCAGATCTCTTGGCTCTTGGTTTGGCTGTTACGAATATCTTAGCTGGTCTTGTATGGCTGTCAATTCGACCAAAGACTATCTCTAAGGTTGGAGCCTTCTTTTCATTTACTATGTGTTATTTTCTACTTGCACACCTGGCTTTGTAATTTCCATGAATACAAGGGTACTTTTGCCTAGCTGCATCACACAGCAGTGCGTTCATCAGTCCTTTTAATTTTCATTTCAGGTGGAGCCTGAAGGTATCGAGTGTTGCAGGGTTTCTACTCTCATCCCTGATTTTGTTGTTTCCGAGTTGGAATGGTGCAGTAACTAATGCCGCTTTTGTAACTTCTTTCCTTTTCTTATAAATTTGATTGTCTGTCATCCTTTTTGCTATGGTCATCTAAGTTGTTCCAGTATGCTTCTGAAAACTAACCTCTGCCACTAGTGTAAAATATACCTCATAGGCCTACAGTATTATGAAACCCACAGAAATGTTTTCAGGGAAATGTTTGCCATGCACCTGAACTCCAATACTTAAACTTTTCGAATATGATAAAGTTGATATACATAAACTGCTATCCTGGGTTAATGTAGTTTGCTACTTTGGTTGTTACATTACACAGATTCTGTCAAATAAAATTTTTATCTTACATCTCTTTAGTCTGATAGTGTACCTGGGCTAGTTAAGTACTCCATCATGGTTTTTCTCCCTTTCCAGGTTCTGGCAATCTCTCTCAGTTGTCACATGCTGCAGATCCTTGGTCATCGTCTATGAGGGCATCTGTGTCTTTCAAGTAGGTGTGGCAGCTGAATCATCAACAAGTGGCGAAGCAGAGACTGTGGATGCCACTAAATTGATTCAGGGGACGCTTTATGGAGGCATTATGAAATCTCGAGCACGTATGTTCGTTAAACTATCAGTACATCAGTAGCTGAATGGTCTCAGAAGGAAGAACTTAACATGAAAGTAATTTTCTTATTTATGCAGAGAGCTACTTGGCAAATCTCTCTCTGTACCCAGGCAAGTCTGAACTGCCATTTTTGGCACCAAACACACAGGTAACCACCAAAGTTTTAGCTGTTGCTACATGTTATGGTTTGATATAGGGTGCAATGAGTGGTAGTATGTCAATATTCGACCTTTCTTAGCAAGATATAATGGAATACGAGTGCCTATATTACACTAGCAAGATTTCCTGCTAGCTTATACTAGTCATAGCTAATGATAGGCTAAGTATTATGGTAGGCTAAAAAGTGAATTCTGAATTCTTGAAAGAAGCCAGATGGCATACGATAGGTTTGCCAGAATCTGATCGGCATGCTCCTATCATAGGCAGTACCCCCTTCTTAGATGCTGATGCTTGATTAAGGGTGCATGCTAACCTATACAATCTTAGGGAAATCAGTTTAAAACCAGATGCTGATATTGCCTTGCACTATGTAGGCTGTTTATCACCTTCCTTGGGATTATTTTTTCACCTGTTTTATTGGTTACAAAGCAGGGATTGGTGCTTCTGGCTGAATTATGTCTGTGCTATATCATGCCATCAGCTTTTAAGTAACATCAAAACTGTTTCATTTAAACAGGCTGTCATCCTGCAGCCACTAGGTGACAAGGGGGTTGCAGTGTTAGGTGGTGATACAATAAGGGGGTTTACCACAGCTGACCAGGTATGTTTACCTCATCTTACAGACTTTCTCCTAGTGCACTGTTGAATGTTTAGAGAAAAGACATATGGAATTTTAATATTAGATGTGAGTACGTGACTATAGACTAGAATAATATCTGAATCTCCCCCACAGCTCAACAATGGTGAAATCTATACTGGGTGGTGCACACTAGGTTAGAACCCTACTAGTTGACTTACGGGTTTACAAGAATGGGCACCCTGCTTCTTCAGATACCAAGATGTGTAAACTGCAGAAAGGACAGGTCCTCCTGAAGAAAATCATAAATTAAAGAAAAAATTAAACGACAGCGTGAGTCTGGTTAAACATATTTTCTGTCTGAAGACTTTGAATTGGTGTGGAGAGCAACACAATCTTTATTTGAAAGGTTAAGTTGAATACTTTGGCATTTCTTCTTTTACCTCCCTGAGTTGGTACGTTCTGTGTTCTTTGTTGATTATGACATCATTTAGCCTAGATTGACCATATGGTGATAGTCCCTTGACTCCATCACATGTTCATATGCCAAAGGGAATATTCATCCCCAAAATATTGCTTTCTTTGTCTCTGCTGCAATCAGTAACATTGATTAGCAATAATAAACCTCTCCAGCTATTATTTAATTTGTTATATAATGTCCCAAGTCAAACATTCTCTCTTGCTGGTTTCAGGCATGGATATCACTAATTGGCGACAAGTTGGATGCTACATTGACAAAGTCAGTGGCGAGGACACCATTGATGGCACAGGATACTAATTCAAGATAATGACTTCCTGGTGACTCTTGACATTTTGTACAGACAATAGATACAGAAACTTAGCTGAGGTAACTTGTCGTTAAAACTGCTTAAATCTTTCTATTAAGCACACGTCTCTGATACGGATACCGTTCTTCCCTCAAACTTTCATCTAGTTACTACTTATACCCTATGATATTGGTAATTACATATAGTAGACAGAGGAGGGGCTAGCCATTAAGAAATAAATCAAAGAACAAACACTATCATGCAGTAAACCTTGTGTCCTTAACAATTTAAAGTTGTCAGCAGCAATCGATCTTATTTGTTGTAGTAGACCAGTAATCTAATTTGTGATGTATCTGTTGGGGGTCATAATAACTCTATCCTCCTTAATAGAGCAACTCCACTTGACAGATCCCCTTACAGCCTTACTAAGGCAGAAGTATTTTAAGTTTTTAACCATGGTAGTCACTACACTACACAGATCCCCTTAGTAGCAGAAGCAAGCCCCTTCCGCTCCTCGGGTTCTATTCGACTTTCTTGTTTAATTGTCTTTGTTCAGCCGTCAGCTAGTAAGCAAATAATTATTTTTTGCAGTTTCACGTGTTATAGAGTATGGTAAAATCCCAATGCCTTGTTTCAGAAGATGGAGGACCAGATTCGGAGGATTTTTGTTATGGTTTCATGTTAAACCTTCTGTGTTCATGTACACTAGAGTATAGGGCTTAAAGTTTGGAACTGATGCTCTATATTTACCTTTAAATTCATCCATGTAAGATTCCGACTGATTTTTGAAAGAGAGGTCGTGAATGCACTTGGGTTTTGTTACAAATGTATACCAGAAAGGAATAGTAAGACTGGGAAGTGACTTATTTGATATCGGTGTGGGAGATTTTCTTAATGTATATTGCAACTGGACTAGCATAACACATTATCTTCTACTAGGAATTTGCAGCTAAACTAGTAAGACACACCATAATATACCATGAACTATTGTATTCAAATTGTCGATTAGAAGTCCATCACTCTGCAGTGCCTTTAAAGTCTACTTGGAAGCTATACAATGGTGCACGACTTTGAAAGAGTAATGGATGAACCCCAAAATTTTAACAGCCTCACTGTATAATAAATGAACCTTCCAAAATAATTCTAGGCGAATACATACATGAGTGGAAGAGGCAGCGTAACAGAGAATGAAAAAGAGAGATCTGTCTCTCATCTCTCTGATTCACCTACCTAAAAATTGTTGATCTATTGTGGCTTCTCTACAAAATCATACAGGTGAAAAAACGAAAAATAAGTGAAGGTTAAAAAAAAGAATGTGTGTTTGTGTACATGTGTAGATGAACTGCAGGTGCCTTAACCTTGATCATTGAAATGACCTCTCCCATGGAACCAGGCCAGTATTAGGATCAGCCAGGTTTGCCAGAACAAAGTCTCTTAACCTGGTATCCCAAACCTCACAGAACCTTTTGTGCCAATCTGATGGTTCAATGGCTTCTGTTCCTAACCCAGGTGCCCTGTCTCTTGAGTTCTCATTTTGATTCTCCTGCCAGTCAGCAACATATGTAGAAACCCGTCTATAAAACTTTGCTTTGAAAGTATCCCAAACTTGATACTTGTAGTGGTTTATCAAGGCTGTGCCCGGAGCCAAGGTCTTCTTTCTAAACTCGTTTTTCAGCTTGAAATGATGAACCTGATTAAGGAGAGTATCATGAACAGCATCGGGGCGTATGATAGATTTATGCCTCTCAGGACTCCTAAGCCGGCAAGTATAACCCAATGTCACTCCCTCGGCCGGGCTTTTCTTTAATCCTGAGGGTCCAAAGCTATGACAGTCTGTTCTGATTTCACCTACTGCTGGCAAAGAAGACGAAACATTCTGCACAATTGCCAAAAGGGTGTCTGGACCAGGATTTCCAATGAACTTGTTCATGTTTTTTGGAGGTGGAAAGTAGTAGAATTCATCCACATCGAAGAACCCAACCCACCTACACTGATCTCTTGCCCTCAGCACACAGTGTGAGAAGCCAGCCTCTTGAGACTTAACCCATGGCCAAACATGCCTGGATACATTGTAATCCTCTGAATTGAGCTCATTGATCACCTCCTTCAATCCATCATCACTGTTGTTATCATAAACAAACCAGCGCTGGACCCCAAGCCAAGCATGGTAGACTATCCACTCCCGAATAAAAGCAGCTTGGTTCCAAACCATAGAACAAGCACAAAGCTCATATTTGTAACTACCCTTGTTACTATTATTATTCTCATTGTCATTCCTCTGATGTAACTTTGCAATTGATGGTACTGGTGGGTACCGTTTGCCTCTCGTAACTGTGATTTGAACATCCTCATTATTCATAAGATTTGTTTTCAAAGTTGGGGGCAAAGGGCACCTGATAACCTCTTGTGCTGCTGTAATCGCCTTCGTGGTCAGCACAAAATCTCCGCTTCCATTCGACAAACTCCCCTTCCTGAACTGACAGCTGAACGAACTCGGGTCTGATTCTCTGTCGGACCGGAGATGCAACCCCTTAACAAAAACCGCAGCTGTTTCTTCGCCGTCCAATACCGCCTCATACGCCACCATATCCCACGCTTGAACAGTCTGATTACTCTCTGTCAACCCAGCCACCCACTCAGACCCTGTCACCTCATTTCCACGCCCCCGCAACCCAACTGCTGCCGAATAATTAGCTGGCGGAGTCGGGCACCGAACTATCCACTGCGCCTCCCCATACTCATCAGCTGACAACATGGGGTAAGCAACAGTCCCCTCCAGAGACCCATCCAACTGATTATGATAAACACAGTCAATCCTCTCAGCAACCTCCAAACTTGGACCTTTCCCATTTCGTGGCAAAATCACCAACACATGGTCAGTGAACAGCACCCTGTTCTCTACCCTCAACTCCAAAATAGCACCTTCTCTACTACTGCTACCACTATCACTTGTATGGTGGGTTGTCAGATCCTGCACAGAGTTACTAATAACAGACGACAAAACAGCAAACTTTGGCACCATTGGAGCTGGCCTAAATGGTCCAGACTGGAACCCCCGTGCCAAAAAAATGAGCAATAGTAGTACGCAAAAGCATAATAAGATAAACTTGAAGGAAAAATATTGGGTAGTAGGCAAACTAGTCTTAAATAACCGTTTCCTTTTTCGTGCATCCATTGGAATACTCATAGTGTTAGAAACAGCAGTAATATTTGTGGGTTATGACTTATAAGTTACGGAGTATATTGTTAGCAGAAGATCTAGGAGTATTAATGAAGGAAGAATTTTGGTGGGGTTTACTTAGATCTGGGTTGGACCGACAGAAGTTGTGGTAGTTTTCGATGTGTTGTTCATGAGACAGTGGCTTTTGTGTCGGAGAGGAGAGAGAGTTGGACACGCGTTCGAGGCTGCGGTCAGCCTGGTTGTAGGAATTTTCTTTGTAATGACTGGGTGAATAAGCCTGCTTTTATGCTTCCTTGGCGAGTGTTCGTTATGGTACTTATTGAGTGGGGCAATTATGGGACCACTGTCGCTGTAACTTAGGGGTATGAAAGTGGCAAGAATAAACATTTCGCTACTCTCCTTTGGAAGAGCGTGGAGAAGTTGATGTCCGTTTTTTAACGATTTTTTAATGGGGAAATGTGTTGGATGCAAAGAGCCATCGACATGTTCATGTGATGATTGAGGAGTTGGGAGGTTTATTGCTATTGGATGTAGGTCAAGCTCTTTGTACTTTAGTGAAAGATATTATATTACGGAGTAAATGGTTAACGTGAGCGTTTCGACATTCGTTGAATGAAAGATTAAATGTGTTAACAAATGTGATGGTTCATATCATTAGGAGATACGAAGTACTACATCTCATTTATTGAGGTAAGAGTGCCTTTGAGTATTTCCGAAATTCTAATTCAAGCAAATAATCAAGATTTTAATGTGAAAGTGCTTTATAAGTATGTGATCAAGTTATACACTATATTGTTCTTACACACAAAGAGAGTTTTTATCAAAGTAGTATTTTGTGCGTTCTAGTAGATTATTATCTTTAAAGTTCCTCGCACATAACTTATAGTAAATGATAACAATTTGACCCATTGTGGGTGGCTCAGTTGGTAAGAGGTCCTCCACGCTATCCTTTTGATCTTGAATTCTGAGTTTGAGCAGCAACATAATGTTGTAACTATGACTTATTGGCTCCTTGGGCCCTCATTGGGCTTAAGTTTGAGCCAAAGTTAGCGTATGGGCTCTTTAAGGTAAGGGCGAGAGTATTCCTCCCTCTGTCTCTTGGGTCGAGTCGGTCAGCATCAGCTGGCTAACTTCCCTATGGCCCTTTGCCAGCTAGGGTTATGGGATGGGGGTTTACCCAGTGCGCATCCAAAGGGTAGCATCAGCTGGCTAACTTCCCTATGGCCCTTTGCCAGCTAGGGTTATGGGATGGGGGTTTACCCAGTGCGCATCCAAAGGGTAGCGGTTGTGGGTTTTCACGAGGTCCAAAAAAAAATGATAACAATTTGGTGTGACGGAAGGAGTGTGGTTAAAAAGAAAGCTTGAACTCATAATAATGATTTCAATTCAAGCTAATACGGTATTTCAATTCGTTGAGAAGAGAAATTTTGACATCTCTTATTGAGGAAGCGTTTTTGTTTTACCTAGTGCTTGGGCGTTATCAATTTATCATGCTTTGTACTGTTTCGTTGATTGCATAAGTACTAATTACAATGTCACATACTCACATGGTTTTCATTGCTTACAGTTAAGCTCAACAAAATGTGATTAGGCTGAGGTCAACTATTTCAGAGGATATTGCATTATTGTCTATAGGAGTAATGTCCACTGTGGCTGCTCGTTGACCAATCTTCTGCAGTTGGAATGTTGCCTGGGCTGTGAGGCAGTGATTTTGCCCCGATTCTAGGAGCGCGTTTTTCACACGCCATGAATGAGCAAGACCGATGGATACACCAAGCACTATAGCATAAAAAAGTGAAAAGAAAAGGAAAAGGAAAAAGTTACATCCCACTTTATTTATTTGTTTATGACCTTGGTTTGAAAAGGTGGAATATTGTTATTGGTCCTTTCCCATGTGATTATTATTATTGATTTGGGAAGATAATACAAAAAAATTACAAGCTAAGTATTAGATAAATGAACGACTAATAAAACAACTAATAGAAGTGAACGAAAGCAAAATATGGAAGTATTAAACAATTATCCATAATCTTGTAGAGTTGTAGTATTTGCTAATGCTAGCTAGTCCATGCATCCATCAAAGAAAATGGCATGACAACTGACAAGTTAACAAGTTGTGGAATTGTTATACGAGCACTTCCCTTGTTCTTTAGGCAATTATTATGAGAAACAGTATATGTATTACCTACTACTAGGACGTATTCCTATCTAATGTACGCTAACCTTGTTGTCACATACATGATACATCTCATAATCAAGGACTACCAACCTTGCAAGTTGCAACGCAGTGGACGGGGAGAATATCATAGTTAAATGTACAGCTAGGACGTCTGATTGGTACACTCGGTAGTTACATACTGCAAGTTTGTCCCTTTTGGGTTGGCATAAAAGATGGCTAATCGACTAAACATCAATAATTAAATTAGGAGATTCCTGGCGCCAAAGAGTCAATTTTATGAGCAGCGCAGCAGGAAAATGTTAAGACTGTTGTTAATTATCGCCCTGATATTGCCGTCCTTAAATTCCTAAATCCCCCCCCTCCCAATATAAATTCTTTGAAGTCACCATAAAAATGCCATGTCAGTGGCGGAAGCCGGAAGGTATACACCTCGAGTTGACTCTCAATCCTTGTAACCACAAATACACTGTAGGATACTTCGATACATTGAGTGGTGATAATATCTTCAATACATGGTAGAATACTCCAACTCGGTAACTATTCTCCCATTTTTTTGTTATATGTCAATAAACATTAATTTCGCAAGATAATATGTAATAGTGTTTTCATCCCTCTTGACCGGTAACCACAAAAAAAGGAAAAATTACATCTATAAAAGCAATATTTTTTTAAAAAAGATAAAAATTCTGAAGACAATCGATGATATAAAGACAACTAAATTCCAAAATTACTTTTGCATTGCAAGTCTAAGCTGTCTTTAGACGACAAAACCGCACCGGCTAATGGGCGACTACTTCAATTTGAATGGTTTACATAGCAATGTAAAGAGAAAGAATTGTCAAGTCTATATTGATCCTTCGTGACAAGAAAGTATTTTACCGGTTAAAAAAAGGTGTCTTGTTGCTGATCCTAGCTAGTTCTACTACTAATATTTAGCTATGTAATAGTTTAAACTTTAATTTTGTTTTTTTAATCTTGTAACTCAGAGAGTTAGATGAACACCACTACGTAAACCTTGCTTTTGCCCAAAAAAATAAAAAAATAAAAAAATCACCCTTATCTAATATTACACTCATGATCGACTCACTGTTGCCTAAAATCAGTAATTTTTATCACCCGTATTATTCTCCCTTAATGACAATCGATAATTATTTGTGGTTTAACCTTTTAATCGTATGATAAAAGTTCGATCTGCGCGCTCATTCTATCTGTCATACTGAATCACTGATTTTTTCAAGCTAACGGAGTTGACAGTGGAGGGTGTGTTAACTCTCTAGTTACAGCCCAAAGTCTTACTGTGCCGTAGAGGGGGCTTAAGCCTATCTGACTTCGGTAACCTCAAATTCTTATTCTCCAAACATCAGATAACAAATTCATTGTTGTCAAAATTTCGGCATACTGTTCCCAACATCAGATCATCTTTGTAATAATTTTAAGTATTCTTGTAAGTCTGAAAATTTCACTCTATATATAAGCTTGGAAAAATTGAAAAGGAAGAAAGGTCGATCGGCAGAGGAAACATAGTGCAACGTTGCATTGTATGGAATTATTAACAAAACATTAAGCCACTAAAGAAAAGGTTAAAACATAAGAACCAAAACAAAAATAAGGTTAGACGGCATAGTATAACAGCATTTTTTGTAGAACGATGTTCAATTTTGTGTATCGCCAACGTGTGCGGTGTGCCCCCATCATCTTAACACGCTGCTGAATTGTAAAATAGCCATAATATCCGGCTTATATGATGGTGTTCCTTCCACTTATCGACAGCTATAGAGAAGTCGATCAATAACCCGATGTTCGGAATGTCACCAAAAAATGCGGTCGTGGTGCTATGTGCCTATGTATAATATGGTGCTTATCCGTTGATGATTAGAACAGATAATCTACACATGTCCACATGGTTTGCTTTCTTTTTTCTTTACGTCCTATACAGGGGCTAAGCCCACAAAAGAAACTAATACTCCGTGAATGATTCATCTATTCTACTTAACGTTTAATTGCCGGTACGTAGTTTCTTTTGTTGTTTTGTCATTTGTATTACCAATGATTAAGATACTGATATTACTATTAGGGAACCAGGCGGCAGTGTAGTAGAGTACGTAAGCTTCCAAGTTCCAACCTTCCACGTTTAAATTGGTACAGTAATGTCATGTCCGAAAACAATACCTCAAATTATATACTAATGGACTTCAGCAAAGTTCAAGGTGTCATGCTTGTTAACTATTCCCTCTTTTTAAGACCGGCTAGCTAATAGAGGAGCTGAGCAATCGAGCAAGATGATCACTATCAATGAACCTCCTCAGGAGTTAGCGAGAATCATCCGCGAGGATCTTGCCGGGGTTGCGAGACCCCATTTAATTACTTCTTAGTTTCTGCTTTGGGGTTTGCCCTTCTTATGTACCAAAAAAGAAAAATGTACCCTCTATTTAGAATGATTTCTCAATATAAGGCTATAAACAAAAGTTATTCCCATTTTAGGCTAGGTTCTAACTTATTTCTTATGATGGTGTCCACTTAGGATTGGATTGCTTTTATTATAATAATATTATTATTATAATAATAATAATTATTATTATTTTATTATTATTATTATTATTATTATTATTCAAATATAATAAATAGTAAATACTTTATTTTATCTCTTCCTTTTTAACTTGTGAAAAGATTATTCAAGAGTTCCTTTATTTTTTGGTATGAAAGCAACTTCTTCCAAATTTTCTTATTTAATTTCATGGCTTTCAATTTCAATGGTGTTAATGACAATCAATATCTTTTTTTTTTAAATATTATTTAAAGTAGGTAAATATCTAACAATGTACTTATGGCGATCAAAATAATCAAATAAATATCAAACACATAACAAAAATAACCTACAAGTAGCCTATAATAAAAAGATATTTATATTGAAAGGAAATTTCACAAAATTTTGAAATTTAATAAAAAATAATATACAAATAGAAACATAAGGCTGCAAGTGTTGTCTTGGACACTCGGAAAATTTGTAGATATTTTCACCAAAAAAGATATTTAAATTTGTATGCATTTTTGATATTTATTTGAATATTTTGCAAATTTTGAATATTATTAATAATTGTTATTTACGTAATATGAGTGCCAAAATAATAATTAAAGAAATGGTGGTGACAATCACTATTAATTTAACACCATTGGAGAATTTAGAACCATAAAATTAAACAAGAAAATTTGGTAGAATTCATGAGTTGCTTTTTATACAAACAAATAAAGAGGAACACAAAATTCATCTTTTTACAAATTAAAAGGAAATGAAATAGCTACAATATATTTGAAGGAAAAAAAAAAAAAGCAATCCAATCCTACATGGACACCATCTTAGGAATTAAGTTAGAGCTTAGCCTAAAATGGGAATAAGTTTTGGTTTCGACCTTATACTCGGAATCATTTAAAGATAAGAGTTAGTGTTGTGAAAATTGGCGTGAGGAATCCTAGACACATGTAATGAAGAATGCAACAAGAAAACTGGCAAAAGGAGCCTAGGCGTAGCCCAAACCATCGAATTTGTCCATTATTCACATGCTTGAATCGAAAGATAAACACAACGTAAATCTATCAAAACGAAAGAATGACATTGTCATATGCTCCAATTATGCTCCAATACATCCAAGGAAATTGCTTGGTCACTTTCGGAGATTTTTCCGGAAATCAAAATTGAACCAAAAAGTCGGTTTTTGTGGACTATTATCCACGAAAAAACCTGTTTTCGGCCCCGAAATGGAATAAAACGAAAATTGGCAGGAGGCATCCTAGACACATGTAATGGAACAAGAAAATTGGCAAGAAGTAGTCTAGGCGCAGCCCAAACCATTGGTTTTGTCCATTACTCACTCGCTTGAATCGAGCGATAAACACATTGTAAATCTATCAAGACGAAGGAATGACATTGCCATATGCTCCAATTATCCTCCAATACACCCTAGGAGCATTCTAGGTCACTTTCGGAGATTTTTCCAAAAAACCAAAAATAGACCCAAAAGCCAGTTTTTGTATACTATTATCTACGAAAAAACCACGTTCGGCCCCGAAATGAAATCGGACGGAAATTGGCTGGAGGCATCCCAGGCACATGTAATGATGAATGGAAAAAGAAAATTGGCAAAAAGTAGCCTAGGCGTAGCCCAAACAATCGGATTTGTCCATTACTCACATGCTCGAACCGAGTGATAAACACACCGTAAATCGATTAAGATGAAGGAATGACGTTGCCATATGCTCCAATTATGCTCCAATACACCCAAGGAGCATGCTAGGTCACTTTCAAAGATTTTTACGGAAATGAAAAATCGATCCAAAAAGGCGGTTTTTGTGGACTATTTTCCACGAAAAAAACTCGTTTCGGCCCCAAATGGAATTGTATGAAAATTGGCTGGAGGCATCCTAAACACATGTAATAAAGAATGGAACGGTAAAATTGGCAAAAAGTAGCCTAGGCGTAGTCCAAACCGTTGGTTTTGTCCATTACTCGCATGCTCAAATCGAGCGATAAACACCGTACATTTATCAAGAAGAAGGAATAGTATTGTCATATGCTCCAATTATGCTCCAATACACCGTAGGACCATGCTAGGTTACTTTCGAAGATTTTTCCAAAAAATCAAAAATCGACCCAAAAAGCCGATATTTGTGGACTATTATCCACGAAAAAACCTCGTTTCGGCCCCCAAATAGAATCGGACAAAAATTGGCTGGAGGCATCCTAGACACATATAATGAAGAATGGAACAAGAAAATTGGCAAGTAGTAGCCTAGGCGTAGCCCAAACCATCATTTTGTCCATTACTCACACGCTTGAATCGAGCTATAAACACACCGTAGATCTATCAAGACGAAGGAATGACATTGTCATATACTCCAATACACCCTAGGATCATGCTAGGTCACTTTCGGAGATTTTTCCGGAAAATCAAAATCTACCCAAAAATCAAAAAATCCACGAAAAAACCTCGTTTCGGCCCCGAAATGGAATCGGACGAAAATTGGCTAGAGGAATCATAGACACATATAATGAAAAATGAAAAAAGAAAAATGGCAAAAAGTAGTCTAGGCGTAGCCAAAACCAACGGTTTTGTCCATTACTCACATGCTCGAATCGAGCCATAAACACAACATAAATCTATCAAGATGAAGGAATGTCATTGCCATATGCTCTGATTATTCTCTAATTCACCCTAGGAGCATGCTAGGTAACTTTCAGAGATTTTTCCAGAAAATCAAAAACCGACCCAAAAAGCCATTTTTGTGGATATTATCCACGAAAAAACCTCGTTTCGGCCCCAAAATGGAATCAAACAAAAATCTGGTGGAGGCATCCTAGAAACATATAATGAAGAATGAAACAAGAAAATTGGCAAGAAGTAGCCTAGGCGTAGCCCAAACCATCGGTTTTGTCCATGACTCAAACGCTTGAATCGAGCGATAAACACACTGTAGATCTATCAAGACAAAGGAATGACATTGCCATATGCTCTAATTATGCTCCAATACACCCTAGGAGCATGCTAGGTCACTTTCGAAGATTTTTCCGAAAAATAAAAAATAGACCCAAAAGGCCGGTTTTTGTGGACTATTATCCACGAAAAACCTTGTTTCGGCCCCGAAATGGAATCGGACGAAAATTGGCTAGAGGCATCCTAGACACATATATTTAAAAATGGAACAAGAAAATTGGCAAAAAGTAAACTAGGCGTAGCCCAAACCATCGAATTTGTCCATTACTCACATGCTCGAATCGAGTGATAAACACAACGTAAATCTATCAAGACGAAGGATAAAAGCATTGCCATATGCTCCAATTATGCTCCAATACACCCTAAGAGCATGCTAGGTCACTTTCAGAGATTTTTCCGTAAAATCAAAAATCGACCCAAAAAGCCGGTTTTTGTGGACTATTATCCACGAAAAAACCTCGTATCGGCCCCGAAATGGAATCGGACGAAAATTAGCTAGAAGCATCCTAGACACATATAATGCAAAATGGAACAAGAAAACTGGCAAAAAATAGCCTATGCGTAGCTAAAACCATCGGTTTTGTCCATTACTCACATGTTCGAATCGAGCCATAAACACAACGTAAATCAATCAAGACGACGGAAAAAAACATTGCCATATGCTCCAATTATGCTCCAATACACCCTAAGAGCATGCTAGGTATCGTTCGGAGATTTTTCCGAAAAATCAAAAATCGACCCAAAAAGCCGGTTTTTGTGGACTATTATCCACGAAAAAACCTAGTTTCGGCCCCTAAATAAAATCGGACGAAAATTGGCTGAAGGCATCTTAGACAGATGTAAAGAAAAATGGAACAAGAAAATTGGCAAAAAGTAGCCTAGGCGTAGCCCAAACCAATGTTTTTGTCCATTACTAACATGCTCGAATCGAGTGATAAACACACCGTAAATATATCAAGACGATGGAATGACATTGCCATATGCTCCAGTTATGTTTCAATACACCCAAGGAAATTTCTCGGTCACTTTCGATAATTTTTCCGAAAATTAAAAATCGACTCTATAAGCCGGTTTTTGTGGACCATTATCCACGAAAAAAACTCATTTCGGCCCTGAAATGGAATCAAATGAAAATCTGCTTGAGGCATCCTAGAAACATATAATGAAGAATGAAACAAGAAAATTGGCAAGAAATAGCCTAGGTGTAGCCCAAACCATCGGTTTTGTCCATGACTGAAATGCTTGAATCGAGCTATAAACACACCGTAGATCTATCAAGACGAAGGAATGACATTGCCATATGCTCTAATTATGCTCCAATACTACCTAGGAGCATGCTAGGTCACTTTCGGAGATTTTTCTGGAAAATAAAAAATAGACCAAAAAAGCTGGTTTTTGTGGACTATTATCCACGAAAAAAACCTCGTTTCCGCCTTGAAATGGAATCGGACGAAAATTGGCTAGAGTCAAGTGATTTTCTTCAGGGTTACAAACAGGTTACGTAAACGTTTCAGAGTAACTGGACCCTGTCATTTCCTTCTTTGTTACCGAACATGATTGGGACTATAAACAAACTTTGTGTGATTTACTTTGGAGATTCTATTCATATGATTTCATCTCAAGTACGCAAATAAACAAAGCTTTTTTATGGTCTCTTTTTTTTCAGTTGGTGGAAGACATAGAGGTGGTAGAGGGCACGATTCAATTATCGGTAGAAGAATTTTCAATAGGTGTTATCCGGGGTTTAAAATTTAAATTTTTTTAGTCATTTGGAAAGCTATTCTTGGTCGATATAGGATAACAGTGCCCCTTGTTTGTCGTTTTGGTCTTGAAACTGTAAACTATTACCTGCACTTGCTTCTTTGTACTGCTTGTTATGTTATGGAATATAGTCTATTAGGAGGATTGTGTTGTTGGTTAGCATCAATATCTTTACGTTGATTATGAATAGATGCTCCAGATAAATTATATGAGTCTAGTTTAAAGTTGAAGTACTTCTGTTAACTAGTACATTGGCTCTGAAGTTCTAAGATCTTAATTTTAGTTGTGATATCATGGATATTATGTAGTTTAGAAGAGCGTCTTGGAGCACAGACAGGAAAGTAAACGAAATGGTAGCAGCAGAACTCAGGAAGCAAGAAGGACAAAATGGAGAAGAAAAAGCTACGGCTAGCTGCAATAGGTAATGATCAAGTGCAATACCATTCAATCTTCAACATTGTTTGCCTATAAAGTTATATGTGATGCTTTTGTAATATATTTGTTCATGTGGACTTGACATATATTTTTAATACATGTGCAGTGGTTCGGATCAAAGCGTTCTATGGAGGAGCAGTTCAATGAGGCCCAAGATATTTGGGCTACTTAATTATGACCGTTTTGTGTAGTCTTGCTATATGTTTGACGCTCTAGGACAACTGATTTTATGGATAATTAGACACTTCCATTGATGGAGATATGATCTACTGGTCTTTTAATTGCATTGCTACCCTATTGGGATGTTTGTTATTTTGGATGTGAAATATGCGACTTATATTTGGAGGCTTAATAATGTATTGTGCATTTTTTTTTTTTTAAAAAAAAGGCATCAATTGTTTATACATAACTGATGCATAAAACAAGAATATGCATCGGTTGTAGCTACACAGCTGATGCATAAAACAAGATTACACATCAGTAGTTTATAAACAACTGATGCATATAAGTTTTAGGCATCAGTTAAATAACCGATGCCTAAAGTCTAACTTTAGGTGTCGGGGCTGTTTGCATCAGTTGTGGAACTAATGCTTAAAGTGTTTTTTAACTGATGCCTAAAGTGGTTTCTGTACTGGTGTAACATGCTCGAATAAAGTAATAAACACAACGTAAATCTATCAAGACGAAGGAAAAAATCATTGCCATATGCTCAATTATGCTCCAATACACCCTAAGAGCATGCTAGGTCACTTTCGGAGAATTTTCCGTAAAATCAAAAATCGACCCAAAAAGCCAGTTTTTGTGGACTATTATCCACGAAAAAACCTCGTTTCTGCCTTGAAATGGAATCGGACGAAAATTAGCTAGAAGCATACTAGACACATATAATGCAAAATGGAACAAGAAAACTGGCAAAAAATAGCCTATAGCCCAAACCATCGAATTTGTCTATAACTCACATGCTCGAATCGAGTGATAAACACAACGTAAATCTATCAAGACGAAGGAAAAAAGCATTGCCATATGCTCCACTACACCCTAAGAGCATGCTAGATCACTTTCGGAGATTTTTCCGTAAAAAAAAAAAAAATAAAAAAAATCGACCCAAAAGCTGGTTTTTGTGGACTATTATCCACAAAAAAACCTCGTTTCGGCCC
>CAAKMY010012112.1:0-17099 GCA_901111285.1 Corrigiola litoralis
GCTCGATAGCACCTAAACCTTGTAAGTAAAATGTGTTTACTTGCTTTTGGTAGCTTTGATTCATGCATGCAATATATAAGGTCTTGTGGGTAAATTTTAATTAACGTAATTAAAACCCGACAAATCGGGGTTTGTCGGGAGGGTAGTTACCAACATAGAGCGGGCCGACAATATTGTAGAAATAGGGACAGGTTGATTTAAATGTTTTATCATATACATATCATATGGTCATATACAGGTTTATGTAAAGATAATATCATCAAACATTCAATTATAAAAGCATAATGCACTATGAAATATCCTTTTAGAAGTTTTATGTTTTCTTTGAATTCAAATTGTTAAGTACACAAAATAAATAATAAACTTGTATGCACATATACAAACACCATGTAAAGCACTCTTTAGACTTTAGAAGACTCTTGAAAGATGCCAAAATATTAAAGGCTTATCCACTAAATAACCTCTTTTTTATTAAAAGATATACAAAGGAGTTTTACAAAGGAGTTGTAGTGTCTCATGACAAAACTTAGAGGGAAGTGTAAAGGCAGCAGGAAATTTAATGTTCCATTAGTCGAACCAATTTAATAAATTTGGAGTGAATGAAACTTAATAACTTTTAGCTGCCAAATCTGAAAAATTGATGTTATTATATTGGTTGTTAGGAACATTGGTAAGGCTAGATTTGATTAGTTTATCTAGTTGGTTTCCCTTATTGTAGTGGTAGTTCATTTAGTTGGTTCTTGGCAAGCTTGTGTCCCTCGTTGTGGTCCTTGGTGGGCATTGTTAGGTTGTATATTTCTTCATTTGGTTTATATAATCTTCGATATCATTCAAACAAAAAAAAAATCTCAATTCGTCAAACCAAAAGTAATAATAGGGTTACGTTAACTCGAGCAATTTATATCATGGGAGCATATTATCCATGACTGTTAAAGGGAATGAGGTAGGAGTACTTATCATACCATTCATTAGTGTAAAATAAATTGTTAGAATTAGGGTTTTCAAAATCTAAACCCAATCCATTTTTTTTACCGCGATCCAATCCACTCAAAATAATTAGGTTCATATTCGATCGCAAGAAGTAGATCTTAGTTATCATGTACGAAATGTGAATTACAAGTGCTTTAAGATAATGTACATTGGTTGTGGATAAATAAATATACAGAGAAAGCTAGTGAAACAAAAACAATGTGAGAGTGAGAGAAAGAGAGATTCATATATTAGTAGATCGATAGAGAAAGACAGAAAGAGAGTGATGTATAATTGCACATTCAAATCATCTATATTAACTTAGCAAAATGTTAAACTGTAATCATTATAGAACAATACATTGTATAAGAAACATAGCTAAAATGATTTTTGAGCAAATATGATATTGATAACAACAAATAGATTAATACCCTCAAATATCATGTTTATGGTGACACTAGCTCTCTTACACAATAATTGGACTTTGCTCATGGACGATCATTAGTATGTGATGGTAATTGAGTTGGTGGGTTTAGTGGTCGCTCCCTTATGCAAGGAGGTTTGTAGCATACAATACGTTCAATACCTTGTGGAGGCAATTGAGCTGGTGGTGGGTTTAGTGGTTTCTCCCTAATGCAAGGAGGTTTGTAGCATACAATACGTTGAATATCATGTGTAGGTAGTTGAGATGGTGGACCTGGGTATCTTACACAACGATCAGCCTTTGTGCATGGACGACGGGGAATTGATTCTAATTGCGCATTGGTCATACTAAAAGTAATCATACTGATCATAAAGATCAAACATGAAATCCTTATTTTCATAATCATCTCTAAGTGTACAATATATGTATACTCTACCTTTCTTTCGTATGAAACTATAGATTATATTTATCTTTCCTCTCAATGTAGGAATTATCACTAAATATAAAGGTTATATATAGGCTAGGATATAAGAATTCTAATTGGTAACAAATTTCAATGATTACTTTCTAGTCCAAATGATTTTAGGGAATCTTAAATGGATATAAGTTTATATTTGATTTTAATATTTTTTTGACAAAATTTTTCAAGAAAGGTAAAATATCATGTGATACATGTGATTGTGACAAACATGAATTGCATAATTCTTAAAATATATGAAATACTTAGGTATATTTTTTTAACATCTACCTTGATTATCTTATTTATGGTATTAAATATGCACATGCAATAGCGAAAAAAAAAAAAATTGAAGGAGATAGGGACAGAGAGAGATGAGACTAATTAAGATGGTAGGAGTATGTGAATGTGACCGTGGTTAAAGCGGGATGACAATATTGTGGAAATAGGGACGGGTTGATTTAAATGTTTTAACATATACATATCATATGGTCATATAGAGGTTTATGTAAAGATAACATCATCAAACCTTCAATTATAAAAGCATAATGCACTATGACATATCCCTTTTAGAAGTTTTATGTTTTCTTTTAATTCAAATTGTTAAGTACACAAAATAATAAATAAACTTGTATGCGCATATGCAAACACCATGTAAACCACTCTTTTGATTTTAGAAGACTCTTGAAAGATGCCCAAATGTTAAAGGCTTATCCACTAAACAACCTTTTTTTACCAAAAGATATACAAAGGAGTTTTACAAAAGAGTTGTAGTGTCTCATGACAAGACTTAGAGGGAAGTGTAAAGGCAGCAGGAAATTTAATGCTCCATTAGCCGAACCAATCTAATAAATTTGGAGTGAATGAAACTTAAGAACTTTTAGCTGCCAAATCCGAAAAATTGATGTTATTGTATTGGTTGTAAGGAACATTGTTAAGGCTAGAATTGATTAGTTATCTAGTTGGTTTCTCTTATTGTAGTGGTAGTTCATTTGGTTGGTTCTTGGCTAGCTTGGGTCCCTCATTGTGGTCCTTGGTGGGCATTGTTAGGTTGTATATTTCTTCATTTGGTTTATACAACCTTCTATATCATTAAAAAAAACACTTCGTCCAACCCAAAAGTAATAATAGGGTTACATTTAAGCGAACAATTTAAATCACAGGAGCATATTTCCCATGATTGTTAAAGGGAATGAGGTAGAAGTATTTATCATACCATTCATTAGCGTAAAATAAATTGTTTGAATTAGGGTTTTCCAAATCCAAACCCAATCCATTTTTGCTACCGCAATCCATTCCAATCAAAATAATTGGGTTCATATTCAAAGTCGCAAGAAGTCGACCTTAGTTATCATGTACGAAATGTGAATTACATGTGCTTTAAGATAGTTTATATTGGTTGTGGATATATAAATATACTGAGAAAGCTAGTGAGACAAAGACAATGTGAGAGTGAGAGAAAGAGATATTCATAGATTAGTAGAACGATAGAGAAAGACAGAAAGAGAGTGAAGTATAAGTGCACATTCAAATCATCTATTTTAACTTAGCGAAATGTTAAATTGTAATAATTATAGATCAATACATTGTATAAGAAATACAGCTAAAACTAGTTTTGAGCACGTGATATGATAACAAAAAATAGATCAATATCCTCAAATATCATGTTTATGGTGGCGCTAACTCCCTTGCACAATTATTGGACTTTGTTCATGGACGATGATTAATATGTTGGGGAAATTGAGTTGGTGGGTTTAGTGGTCGCTCCCTTATGCAAGGAGGTTTGTAGCATAGAACGTTCAATACCTTGCGGAGGCAATTGAGCTGGTGGGTTTAGTGGTCGCTCCTTTATGCAAGGAGGTTTGTAACATACAATACATTGAATATCATGTGCAGGTAGTTGAGATGGTGTGTATCTTACACAACGATCAACCTTTGTGCATGGACGATTGGGAATTGACTCTAGTTGGGCATTGGTCATACTAAAAGTCATCATACTAATCATAAGATCAAACATGAAATCCTTTTTTCATATCATCTCTAACAGTACAATATATGAATACTCTACCTTTCTTTCGTATGACTATAGATTATATTTATCTTTCCTTTTTAATGTAGGTATAATCACTTAATATAAAGGTTACATATAGGCTAGGAGATAAGAACACCAATGGCTAACAAATTTCAATTATTACATTCTAATCCAAATAATTTTATAAGAATCTGAAATGGATATAAGTTTATTTTTTATTTTAATATTTTTTGACAATTTTTTTTTTGTGAAGGATTCATTGAGGATTAGTGTTAAATTGGTTAAAAATACTACAATCCTAAACCAACCAAAAAGCACTCCCTAACAAATAGAGAGATCAAGTATGGAACATAGGCAAAACCGCCAGCAAACAACACAATAATTAATACAGATCTTACTAATCATCCTATGTTCATACAAACTAAAGCTTTCACACTTACAATGATCAGATCAACCTCCTTCCTTTCTTCCAAAAAGGTTCTTCTATTCCCCTCCTACCATATCTCATGCACCACAGCAGCAAAGGAACATCTGTACCTCTTCTTCCTCTCATTTGCACCTCGGGCACATCTGTTCATCCAAAAATTTCCCTGACCAGCGTCAAACCTCTTCCCTGAAACCCTAGCCAGTCCAAAATACCAGACCAGACAGCATATAATTAAGAACACTTAAAAAAACGGGTGCTCCACTGATTCTTGGCATTGTCCACAGAGTCTGCACTTACTGGCAATAACAAAACTACAACTCTGAAGATTGTCATCAGTGAGCAGCACATTCCTCACAGCCCAAACTGCAACAAGACCTTGCCTAGGATAATATGCTGAGTGAAGGAGGGAATGCAGAGGAACATGAACAAAATCCCTAATTCATAAGCTTTGGCAACCTTCAGCTTGCATGCAGTACACCAGGAAGCTAGCATTGCTTTATCATGAGTCATGCCATATTCCTTTACAATAAGCTCATCTCTGACTTTAGCTATAATCTTGATAGCAACAGAATCAGTAGGCAAGGCAATGAAATCCCAAATAGAGACACCTTTCAAAACATGCAAAGAAATCCATTTACTCCACAAATTGCCTTGATCAGAAACTAACTTATGCAGTTTTTTGACAAATTTTCGAGAAAGGTAAAATATCATGTTGTAATGTGATTGTGACAAACATGAATTGCATAACCCTTAAACAATATATGAAATAATAAAATATAGTTTTTCATCATCTACATTGAATATCTTATTTATGGTATTATATATGCACATGCAATAGCGAAAAATAGAAGGCTATAGGCTAATTATTCTATGTATATATCTTATTATGCTTTTATAATGAACGAAATATATTATACATCAACCAATCTAATGAAAAATTAACTAAAATTAATTTTTTTTATTTTAATATTTTGATCAATGAATTATTGTCAAAAATAACTAATGGCCGGTATTAACTTATTACACTTTTGATATTCATAAATGTTTCATCATTAAGAGATAATACCGATGAGGAAAATGTGAATGGTCGTTAATAAATTACGACGAATATTATGGTCATCTTTTTTTTGTATTTAAAGACGGACAACTCAATGTTCGTCATTAATATCAATAACGACGGAACTAGTTACAACGGACAATAAAGTCGTCGTTATTAGTTTTAACGATGGAAAATTACCCATTTAAAGACGAATTTTTTCATTGTTAATGATGTGTTTTCTAGTAGTGTTTACGATTAGATGAACTCTCACTAGTTTTTTTTATACAAATATTTATTATGTTTTACATTTGTACATGTATCACTTTTAAAAGGAAAGAACGTGGATTTTATCTCTATGATTTCTTACGACACCGAGAATGACTTGGTCACCACTATTGTTGTTCCATTGTTATATTCTTATTTCCGTATGCCTTTGGCCTTGTTATATACTTCTACAACATTTATATAGCTTTAAGGAGCCAGGTTGACTCATTGGTTAAAAATTCAACCTGCTTAGGCTCGGGGTTGTCTTGGATCTGAATCCTTATATCCTCCTTCCCCGCAGTATTAACTTCTCCGACCCTAGTACGGAGGATTGGGTTGCCCACCTATGGTGTTCTGGTTGTTATGCCAATAGTTGCGTCGAGCAGCTATGTTGGTAATGTACAAAAAAAAAAACAATAAAATAGCATTGACAAAGAGGTTACTCTGTAAATGGAGCTACATAAATAATCACCTCAAACAATTGTGGACAACTAGAGACAAAGTTTGCAATTAATAATGCTACACCAGTCCTATTTTAAGACACTTACATAGTTCATAGAGCTGTCAAGACCATGTTTACAATAGTAAGTATTCTCTGAACAATTTGTTTTTTGAAATTGCATATCTTTTCGCAATTGCAATATCAATATGGAATGAATAAAATCAAAGCCATAAGAGAAACTTCTGCCCCATAAGAGGCATCAACAGTAGAAAGATGATCTCCACGCCGCTTTGAATTTTCTCTTGGAAGTACTATTCAAGGAGGAAAGTGATCTAGGCAAAGCGTCAAATTCATCGGGCCTTAAACGTAGGGAACCTTGAAATTGTGGATGCCCTTTTAATGTTTAACCACCACAAGGTCCAGTATGCATAGGCTTCACTTTGTCGAGGAAGAATGACCTAGTTTCATGGTTACATGGTTAACATTTAGCTAAGAAGCGGATGCAGTTGTGGTACTTGTTTGAATGTCGTTGGCATGCACTTAAGCCAACCAAATAGGCACGAACATGAATTACAAAGTATTCAAGACGAGATTCAATCTGTGATGGTTTTCTTTCAAGCTTTGTTCATCTGAACACATTCCTGCTCCTAACAAATGGATTTGAAACATAATTGCATCCATGTTTTACTAAAGAAAGCTTGGCCAGAAATTCAATCCACCTTGTAAAGCAAGTCACTTCCAAAACAACTTAGTGTTTTGGATAAAACTTAAGCAATACTTATGATCGAAATGAGTCAACTAGATGAATTAGCTTAAAGTCGACCAAAATGATTGAACAAATTATGCTAAATTGTTGGAAAATGCTATAGAGATGAGTGCGATGACAATATATGCTGAATGCATGGTAAATAAGTGAGAAATTGCAAATATACCAACACAAGATGTTTTGTACGTAGAAAACCTTATTAAAAGGGAAAAACTATGGGAGATTGTAGTTTGTTTGATTTGCCTCTAAAGGTGTTTTTACTAAATTTTCCCTCCTTGACTTATTCTTACTCACTAAATAATCATTCTTCTCAAATATGCTACGGTCTTTGCATTCATCATTGACATGTCACCTTGTCTGACATGACACTTGTCATGTCAGGTAACTTATCACATTGAAATCCGAAGATGTCTGCTCCCAACAATTGTCCTCCAGTTTTATTTGATTTATAGAAGATGAAATTTCGCTTATGTCGATATTTAACAAATAGACTTTCATGCAATAGACTCCTAATTAATATTAACTTAAATTCCACCGAACCTCCCTCTCTCCATTAAATACTTAATCTCCTCTTACCCCTAACACATAAAACTATTGAATCCTTCTCCCCTTAACCAGCTTAAACTTATAGCATACATGATGTCTGGTAAATTTGAAGTGAAGTACAATAGACCTTTGATATAGCTTCTTTATTGCCTTTCTTTCAGAGTCATTTTTCTTGATCAATTTTTCATTTAAGCTAAAGGAAAGCTCATAGCCTATCAATCTTACATCTTGAACTTTTTTAGAATGTCACTAGCATTTTTCTTCAAATAAAGGAATATTTCATTTTGAGTTTGCTCAATATCTATGCCAAGAACGTACTTCGTTTGAGAAATATTCATCAAGAAAGATGACTCTGAAAAATCGGCCATACTTTGATTAACATAAAATGAAGTTTGAAAAGGTTGACGGATAAACTCGTAGCTAATAAAGAGTCATCATCTTTCTTTATTGCCTTTCTCAAATTGGTCGTAGTAGTTCATTAACAAAAAATTGGTCTCGTAACAATACTTGTGGTTAACAACTTTTTAATTAATCGATAATATTTGTGATTAGATTCTTAAAATGGCTTTAATACTTTGATTTGAAGGGAATTTTCTTCTTAGTTAGTATAATTGAATCTTGTGGAGTCAAGACCCGCAATTAGTTAATTATTATTTATTTTAGCGATCAAATGTTTTTAGGCGAGAAGTTAGAACATTAATCTGAATTCCATGATTTTCAATTGTATAATTCCTATATGATATTTAGTGGTTTTAAGACTCGCAATTAGTAAATTTATAAATATTTTAGCGAATAATTATTTGTAAGCCAGAAGTTATATTTATCTGAATTCCATGATTTTTGATTATATAATCCTTGTATGATATTCAGATAATGTTATCTAGAATATTTGCCCAAAACGACCAAATATTATAGAAAACATCATGAACCTCTAGACAAACCGGTTATTCAAACTATTTGGCATTTGCATCAAAACTTCAAACCAATCCATGAAGGTGTTCGAGATTAGCTAAGGAGTTGATCCGCTGAAACACCACTCTGACTCATTGTAGTTAGGTTGTATCTTCATTACTATATATTTGAGAGTGGGACCAATTCGTTGAAACATCCCCTCATCCGATAATTTATCATGAACTTGCTTTGATGTCATTGCCTAAAGGTGTTAAATGCATTTGAGGTCCACTCTCGCTACTCCTCCAAACAGTATCCATCTATTTCCTAACATAAACATTTATGAATCACTCACACTAACATGGTAGGCTTAATTATTGTCCTTGGGAAAGTCAACAAGATCCATATGTACCACAAGGGGGACTCCCCTTGCAATGATTACTTGTTGCATACATACCTTTATGTGTCTCTTATTTCCATGGCCATGATCTTTAATTGTTCTGATGATTTCTCAAAGATGTCTTCCTACAAGTCATATGGTCAACCCTAGCATAAACAATCAGATAAAAGTTCCTAAGGTTCATACAAATTAAACCATATGAGGATAGCCCTCTATTCCCTTTGGGTATGCGGTGCACATATATTATGCTCTCATAACACAAGGACCAACAAACGAGGACTCGATCATGCATGCAAAGTTTAACTCCCAAACATAAGACATGTGGTTGTACGAATAGCTATATTACATGGAATCAAACCGCTCGTAGTTCATACTATTGCCATATGCATACTCTTTTCTTTGTCTTTATGTGAATGCAAACATATTTATGATATGATAACTCAATTTAACTAACGACACTACACAATACGATCAAATGACTCAACATGAATAACATGATAAAATCACACAAGCACATGAACAACATGTTAAAATAAAACAAAAAAAAAAAGCATGACTTTACTAAGCCAACTATTTGACATGAATGATGAATCACATACATAACATAACACAACCGTGACATGCATGACTCGATTACCATAACATGAGTTAACAATTCGATCCAAAACAACTAAAAAGGCGTCTACGCAACCCTAACTACTACAACACGAGTTATCAATATGTACTTAGCACATATACATATTTATATAACCTCGACACGTCGAGGACTAGATTACCATGAAACGAATCGACAACCCGTCACACAAAACATGTTATCGACACCTAAAGACAACAAGTTCAACCATGACTATATATCATAGTGACAAAAAAGTCACATAAACCTATATACTAAATTACCATGTTCAAATTGGACTCGTACATACCCCGTAGCATAACATCCATATATATTATATTCTACCTCTATCTTCCTTTAAAGACAATACACATTTCTCATCAAGAGCACATAATCACGTAACCTATGTTTCACATAGGCTACCATTTACGTCTCGATTAAGTTAAGTTATGCAAGGCATTACATAATCATTATATGATGTTCGCACGAACCATAACGAGCACACAACCAAATGCGAAGATTATAGAAGATGATCATCACTTCATTCAATAATTATATGACTTACTTGAGGCTACGTATAGTGAAAAAGTATTCGGCTAACAATCAAAGGGAAGGGGGATACAAATCATCATACATATAACACGTAGAGATAATTATTGGGAGTCATGTAAAAGAAGTGTCAAGTATTGTACAAACATACACATTCATTCAGGCATGTAAATATGGTTCATGCAATCAAGGGTTCGTGTTCGCAATGTTCTCACAACTTATGAATGCAACAGTTAACCAAACTAGATGGAAGAATTAAGATGTGCACAATCTCCACAGGTTAAGATTTGTTGTCATAAAACTCATGAATGCAATTTTGTATGGTACATGTAAATCTAAACGAGCTTACGTTAGAAGCTACTTTTGAGTAAACACATATGCATATCCCTACCAGTTGTAAGAACCCCAAGTTTTTATTCTATCCTTAAGATAATCATACATTTTTTCCGAATTTAAGAGCACCACCTTATTTTGGGAGATAGGGAAAGCCACGAAACTAATCGCAACATCATGGCTATTAACGAAAAAAGATGTTCGAGCATAACTCCATATCTATAGGCACCAATCCAAATTGAGAGTTTGGGAGCATTGATCTATTGGTAGATTTTAATTTAAAACAAGTTCAGTTCATATATCAACCATAGCAGACAATCATGCAAAATAACCATCACAAACATGATTCTTGTTAGTGATCATGACCAATAGTTAGATCTAATCAATTATTAGCATGTCATTAGTTATATGCTAAACTAATCTAACAAATTACTCCCTCAATCTTTACCAATTGTTTTAAACTTTTCAAATGCCCCTTCACATATTTTGAAAAGAGTAAAGTGCTATTGCAACTAGCTACATGTCTATTTTTTCCCTACATTATACTACATACAACAAGCCAAACCACAACACAAAAATCGCTCCTCCTTGTACAAGAAAACTTCCCCTCCATCCCTTCCAAGCAGTTTTCTCCTCTCAAAATATTTCTCAGGCTGGGAATCGCCATTTTTTGTTGTTCCTAGTTTGGCCTCTTTTATTTACTTTGATTTCTCTATGTTTATGTTTTGTTTACTTTGTTTTAGTAATCATCATCTCTTGAGGGAGATTTCTCTCTCCTTTGATGAGAATTGTCTTCACCTGTAGAAGGAGAGCCTTGGTTGTTTTATCTGTTGTGGAAAAGTTGGGGAGTATATATGTACTTCAATTATTACGATCTAGTATTTGCCATGGATGTCTACATTCGATCAATAATTATCGCATTTGTTGTGAAGATTTCCATCAGTAAAGATGCAAAGTCATCAAAAGTTGTTCATTGAAATATTGATGCCATGAAAATGGAGTCGGGCTCAAGAATGCATTTATTAAGTTCTCTTGAATGTGCAATTTATGCAGTTATTTAGATATATTTTATTTATAGAATTATTTTCATGGTAGATGCCTGACTATTTTATAGATGAAACTTATTTATCTTTGTAAAAAAAACTACATGGCTATTTAGTGTTTTTTTTTTTTTGGTGAAAAGAAGAACTCCCGAGTACATAAACACTAGTTGGGTTATTAAAAATCACGATGAGGTTATTTTAACACGTGGAGGAAATAAGATCCTTATGGAAAAGTCCCTTACATGTTGGGGATATTACGTTCATAAATGCTGAAATGGAGAACAACGTAATCAAAACTTTTATACACGGTTCTTTCCAAATGGCCTAATTCTCATGAACATATATCGGGCGATAGTGGTTGGTCAGGATCTTTCCTAATCATCAAGGGTGGGAGAACCATACCATTTGTTCTATGTACAACATAGGGTATAGTTGTCACACAACCTATCCCAACTCCCCATAAAAATACCCATAACAACTCCCCTAAACATACCCATAAACAACTCCTTCTTCACCTTGAAATCACTTAGAAATAACTCCCTCCTCTTCCCCCCTCCCGTTATCCCACAACACCCCTTTTCTGAACGCCACTGCAATCCCCCTACTGCCCCCTGCCGTCGCGACTTTCCCTCTACCCCACAACCACCGTTCCCCTTAAACCCGCAAGCCACCCCGTCCCACCTCCCTCAAACTCGCAGGCAACCCCCCTCCCCCCATCACTTGTAAACCACCCATCGCCATCCCCACATTCACAAACTACACTCACCCTCTCCCTCTCATTTGTGAAACACCCCACATCGTCCATCCCCGTCGTTCTTGTAGTGTAACATAATTTGAAGATCGAGTTAGCCTAATTCATAAATTAAGATAGCCTAATCATAAAACAAAATAGCTGTCGTTCCCCCGATTTGTATGAATTAGGCTTTTTTGTTTTATGTACAGTATTAGACTTGTAGTTTTTATAAATTAAGCTTATTGTTACTCGATTACCAAGGCTGGCATGTTTTATAGATTAGGCTATCGACTTGTACGAATTAGGCTGGTATATATAGTGAATTAGGATGTGTGACAATGTGAAAAAAGGAGGGAGAGGGGTATTGCTTTGTTGCAGGGGAAGGGGGAATCAATTAAGGTGAGGGAGAAAAGTGGATCTGAAATTAGATTTTTGGTTTTCATATATAGGATCATGTTTAACCCTTTGTTCCACGAGCTTGGATATACACCTTTGTATGGTTCTTATCGTGGGAGAAGACTAGAAACCTATCTCTTGTTTCTTGACTTAGTAATTCCTTTACCCCGATGGGACTTAACTCAGAGGTACATAACAAAACGTATATTTATACGTAGATTTCTTTACTCGTTGTTAGAAAAACATAGGAGTATAATGGCCACATTGATTTTAACTATTTAATCCTGATCGTCAAAGAAGTTGACCATTAATATATAAAATTAATAATTACCCACTCTCTCTTCACCTTCACTCCCACCACTCCCAAATCCCATTTTCCTTTGTTGTCCCCACCACACCATTCTCTGACACCACCCACCAACACCCTCATACGCCGGCGTCCACCCCAATTCTCTCCCTGCAGGCGCCCAGCCGAAAACTCCCCCACCCTCTGCCAACCCCGCCCCATCCTCCGCCGACACCCTCCACCATACCGCCCCTGCCGTAATCGCCTAGCCCCACGCCCCCAGACCGAACGTCGGTGCTAGCCTCTTCATGCTGCCCCATTCGACTCCTATGCCGGCGCCCATCAACCTCCCCCCCCCTCCCAACTCCCAAAGTTGCTATATTGGTAAACTGGGGAAATAAACAAAAAAAAAATGAAAGTCTATTTTTTTAATTATAATTTTCCTTTTTTTATGATAAAATCTTATAGTCCAAATTTTGATGGTTATGATTTATTGTTGCAAATAGAAGGCTCAGATGAAATCTAATAGCCATGGCAACATTTTTGATGTGGCCACGTAAGAATCACCCTATATTCTATAAATAAAAAAAGAAAAATTTCCATTTTGGGTACCTGACGTATAGCGAAATTCCACTTAAGGTGCCCGTCATTTGAGTTTTTCCATTTCAGGTACCCGACAATAGTATACATTTCTACTTATATCCTACCCCAGCCCGACCCATCCCCAACACCGCTTCGCCCAAGCATCGCCCCGCCCCAAGCCCTACTCCATAACAGCGCCCTACCCTACCCTTCATCCCTCTTATTCGCTTGGAGCCCACCCATCATCCTTCCCCGCCCAGCCCTACTCTTAACCCCATAAGGTATCCACCACCACCACCACCTTTGCCTCACAACCCACCACCGACCCGGTTAGCCCGAACGAGTTGGCAATGTGGCGACGATGAAGAGTACGATGATTGGACGATTGAGATTGAGCGTAGCTCCCAAGACTGGTAATAATAACAGAGGTATTAATATACTCTCTAACCACACGTGGACCCAAAAGATCGTACGGCTGTGATCGCACCCTTCAACGAGGACGAGGAATTCGAAAGCTAAGATTGACTATGGGGTAAAGGTGAAGAAAGATGCGGAGTCGTCTTGACCATCAGATGAGGTGGAGCTGGTGAAGGAAAGGTAGATGGGAGGGTCGTGGGTGGCTGCGAGGGTGGGGGTTGGAGGATCGTGGGTGGCTGCGACTCTGCGAGGGTGGGGGTTGGTGAGAGTTCGTACCTGAGTATTTGTATAGGACAATATAGGAGAAGTACAAGTATTAGTCAAACGTATGTGTACGTACCTGAGTATTTGTATCAAATTGCTTTGGACTTTAGTGCCGCTCATGGAGAAAAATTCCATGAGCAGCTGACGGACTATCACTCCTCGGGGGGGAGGAGCAAAGGGCCATTGCAGTGGGGAGGACACTGTCCGGGGAGAGTAGAGGGTAATTTTTTTTGTTTTGCTTTATTTTTATTCTTTTTGTTTTACATGTGTCATATTCATAGTGGTTGTATTTGGGATGAGATTATAAGTCAAAAGTCAAAGTTGGTTGGCATATTATCAATCTAACGGAAAGTTAACGAAGTTTAAAACCTATCAAAAATAGGTACCCTAATTGGAATTACATACAATTATCAGGTATCTGAAATGAAAATACCCAAATGACGGGCACCTAAAATGAAACTTCGCTAACATTAGATACCCCAAATAGAAATTTTCCATAAAAAAAAAAAAAAAATCTCCAATAGTGGCTAGCTTGTCCAACGGACATATCACATATACAACGGATCCATCCATAATATGGAAACCATAGGCGGGGCAAATCCACACTACTTCAAATTTCAAAATTCAAACATAATAACACTATTAATCATCCAAAAACCATAATATATAAACCCCCATATGATAAAATACCCCACACCCCACATCACATCACAACACAACACATAATACAACACACAACCCCTCCATTCCTTCTCACTCCTACGCTCCACTCACTCACTCACTCCCCTCTGTAACTACTTTCTCTCTTTTGCCATTTTCAATATTTCTTTTTCTAAATACCCTTTAATATTTCATTTCCTAAATTCATTTGCTAATATACAATTTTTGGTGCAGATATTTTGGTGACTGTTAGATTTATAATGGGGCAGATCCAGTATTCTGAGAAGTACTTTGATGATACTTTTGAATACAGGTATTTTTTTTTTATTAATTTCTCATTTTATGGGTTTCTCTTATTTTTTCATATAAATAACTTTTGGGTTTGGGTGGTTTTTTTTATGGCTTTATGTAGTTTTTTGCTGAAATTTAGGGTTTTAGAATGTGGGTTTCTGTTTTTCATTGAATTAGATTTTGTTGGGTTTTTTTATGGGTTTATGTAGTTTTTTGTTGAAATTTAGGGTTTTAGAATGTGGGTTTCTATTTTTCATTGAATTAGATTTTGTTGGGTTTTTTTATGGGTTTATGTAGTTTTTTGTTGAAATTTAGGGTTTTAGAATTTAGGTGATTATTTTTAATTGAATTAAATTATGTGTGGGTGGTTTTTTTTGTAGGCATGTTGTTCTACCACCAGAAGTGGCCAAGCTTCTCCCCAAGAATCGCCTTCTCTCTGAGGTTTGTTTTTCACTAATTTAGTAATTTTTTTTTATTTTTAAGAGTTTGATTTAGGGTTGTTGGTTAATTGTGTCGAAAAGCGAGGGGAAGTGTCGTTGATTGATTGATTGATTGATTGATTGATTACATGTTTAATTTTGGTTTATGGTTGTTGCACCTGTTTATGATTGTGGGTTTTGGTGTCGATGGATTATTTCGATAAATTTGGGTGTCGATAAGTTGGTAGGATGTGATTCGTTTTGTAAGGAATTTGATTAGGGGGTACTTACTTGGTAGCTAGTTGTATCAACGGTTTTGACCAAATAATTCTATCGGCGGGTTAAAGGTGTTGAGTTGGTGTGAGAAGTTGTTTATTAGTATGATTGTGAGAGTTTTTGTTTATGATGGAAGTGCTGAAAATGTTGGATTGAAGAACAATGTTGAGTGGTCGAAGTGTCGAGCATTTTGTGTTGTTGGAAGGTATACATAGGGGTAGGTTAGTTTTGCTGGTCTAAGAAGTCGTTTATTAGTACGATACTAGAAGTGTTTCTCCAGTGGGATTGCTGAAAGTGTTGGATTGAACTATTGTTGAATGGTCCGTGTGTTGGATTGAACTATTGTTGAATTGTCTGTGTGTTGGAGCGTTGGACTCGAGAATTTTGTGTTGGTGGAAGGTATAGGTAGCTGTACTTTAGTCTTGTTGGTTTGAAAATTAGGAAATGTTGCGCGAAATAAGAGATCATGGGGATAACTTTTTATGAATGTTTTCGAATATATTGTTCATTTTTCTTAGAATGTTGTCATTTTTGTTCTGGTGTTTGTTACTTGTATTATTCTAAAAATGGTGTTATACTAATCGAAGTGCTCGTGAGCAGTTATATGACTATTGTAGGCTTCTCAAGTGTGAAGGCAGCAAACATTCAGTTTGAAAGACTGTTTTTAACTTAGACATTGGGTACTAGGTCATAAAAGCTAGTTCTATAAGACTAAAAATTTCTTTGTGTGCCAATCTTATTCACTGTTGAGGTCTGTCTATGTTGGTTTGTGGGATGAGTCTTGGTGGTAAAATTCTGGAAGTGTACAAGTAGAACTTACAACTCACTCTTGTATTCCACAGAGCAAAGATGATTTTCCGATCTTTAAAAGAAGTTAACTCAAGTGGATTTGATTTACTTTCGCTGTTGTAGACGTATGCTTATTCATAAGCCTGATTATGTTCATGTAATTTCGTTTCTGCAGAATGAATGGAGGGCAATTGGAGTCCAGCAGAGTCGAGGGTGGGTGCACTATGCCATCCACCGCCCAGAGCCACACATTATGCTGTTCAGGAGGCCGCTCAACTACCAGCAGCAGGAGAATCAAGCTGGCATAATGGCCAAGTGAAGAATATTTTATTGTTGTTATAGGTCATTTCTAAAACTCTAGAAATGAAGACTAGTGAAAAAATGTTAGTGTTCTTATAATGAACCATCTGGCATTTGTATGCTTACAAAAACAGTAGGTTTGGGATCTTCTTTATAGCATCTGGCTTTGAGTAACCAGTTAAACCAACATTGGGTACTTTCATAGTGAACTTCACCTGGGTGGTACTCCACTAATTCTCTTGTTTGAGAATTATTTTGCTAGTTGCTGTTTGCCATCGAGTTTTTTGGTTTTATCATTGCTGTTCATCTTTGTGTACTATTAAAACATGCGTAGCTCAATCGTTTGATGATGGCTCTACCTACAGAGTCAGGACTCAGGAAAGAGCTTCGTCATCTTAAAAAGGGAAAATTGATAACTCCTACCTTTTATATAGGGGTTTTTTAAAATTGCTACCTTTTATAAAATTTTTTCAGAACTGCTACCTTTTAAG